>MU228062.1:105015-140932 GCA_018584345.1 Thuja plicata | reverse complement strand
TATATATATATATATATAATCTTATGATCATATGACCCCTCAGTAGGTAGATCCCTTCTGTGTTCTCTGTATGTTTATGTGGTATTTCCCTTGATTTTTCTTTTCTTGGGGACATCTCGTAGTGGAAACATAATCAGTGGAGTTGTTTATGTTTCTGTTAAAGACATTGCTCCTGTTAAAGTGTTAGCAATGACTTTAATGTGGGGGCATTCTCTACTCACCTTTTTTCACACAAGCACTTTAAAAACTTAAAACTTTTCTCCCTTTATAGATTAAAGACTAATCCTTAAAGCATGAATTTTTACCTTATAGGATCTCTTGAACCCTCCAGCTTCAATTTACAATGTTTTGATACCTTAAGGACAGAAGGCATCCTTAAGACTGGATCTTTCTATATGTTGACTTTGCTCTTTTGCAGTAGAATATTCCTAAGAGTAAAACCATTATAGGTTAACTAGTGAGTAGCCACATTCACTAGGTTGTTCAAATCCATCTTTCTAGTTGCAATTTTTCCATGTGTGATTCACAATGGGACATCGGTTCTCATTAGGTGATGTAATCACACCCTCTCTCTTTTTCTCTCTAACTAGTGATGTCTCTCTTATCATGATCTTAGGGTTGATAAATAATTAAGTCCCTTGGGGCTTGAGGATTCCTTTATTCCTTTTTATTTCAATAGGATTATCTTTTCTTTATGATCTCCTTTACCAAGAGTTTGCATCAAGTCCACACTCTTGCTAAAGTGGGGGCTAAATGTA
This sequence comes from Thuja plicata, assembly GCA_018584345.1. Classification (NCBI taxonomy): domain Eukaryota; kingdom Viridiplantae; phylum Streptophyta; class Pinopsida; order Cupressales; family Cupressaceae; genus Thuja; species Thuja plicata. Next base: position 140,174 of record MU228062.1, on the reverse strand, counting down.
TTGTCAGAAAATGGAAGAACTTCCATTTTCAACTTGTTTAGCCCTCTAAGTATGTGGTTTAGGTTCATGTCAAGCACCTTGAATGGTTCTTTGACTTTAATCTACCTTTTCCTCCTATTCTACTCCATTTTCCACTTCTCTCTGGGCTATTTTTGGCACCCTGATCAACAAATCCGAGTTCCTTGACCTCAGGTTCAAGGTTGACCTTCTGAGTCAAGGTTGAGCTTTAACCTTACCTAGGTCAAGGTCTACCTTTACCCTAACCTAGGTCAATGTTTACCTAGACCCTGACCTAGGTCATAGTTTACCTCAACCCTACCCCGGGGTCCAAATTTCAAGTTTTCAAGGTTTCTGGATGTTGGGCTTCAGAGAGATTTAATTCCCGCTTCCAGGTTGGCTATTTTGGTCTTTGAGGAAATGAATCTTGAAATTATATTTAATATAGGTCCACTTATAGGGATATAGGTCTAATTGGATTTAAATCTCTTACATTAGTAGTTTTCTTCAATTCAAATCTATTATATAGTTTTCATCCATTATTCAGGATTGTAAGGCTTTCTTCTTTCTCCTTATTTCTGATTGATTGATGCATTTGTGCATTAACCATTTTCTTATGGTTGATCAAAGTGGATCTTTCCTTTGTGAAATTTGGGGCTAGGAAGAGAATCTTATCTTCTCCTCAACACCATTTTCATACCTTACAACATATACATACACACTCATTCATTCACAGATCATTTTATCTATTATAGTATGTATGCCCTAATATCTTCTACGTGCAGGATGTGGTATGGTATTTTGGAAAAATATACGTTAGGGTCATTCTTGCAATACTTAAAGGGATTTTTATTGAATTTATATCTAGGTCTATCGATAAAATCATAAATCAATGGTGCATCCATAACTTCTGCTTGAGTAGATAGTTTAAATACCTTAAACATGCTAAATTTTGAATTTATGCTATGATCAATCATGCAATGTGGCTTCTTGGTAGTCTGATATGCTGTAAAATCTATGATCATTTATTTCTTCTCTTTAAATGGTGAATAAATAAGTAACTTTGATGTCTTCTATTCATTTCTAACTGAGAAAATGCACTTTACCCAATAAACTCAACTTCACACAATGTCCAGTCAATCACAAATGTCACGATCATGGAATATGAATCTTCAAATGTTGTTATCATATATATAGGTTCCATAATGTCTACATATGCTATAACCAAGCTTGCATGAGCTTACTCCTCAGAATCAGGGGATGGATATAATTTGGTGTCTTCATCCAATGCTCCCCCTAAGGAAATGCTTGACCATTTAGGTCAATGTAGCAATATTAGCATCAGGAGAAGGCACACTAGCATCTATTGTCTCTCCCTGAACCAATACCTCATTTGAATCCTTTACCTTCCATACCTTATTACTATTGTTATCTTCTTCTTTCTAGAAACAACTATCAAATTCACATCTATATTCTGCAAGACTATTACCATTATCACTTTCATTCTTCTTTGTATCCATAGGAGGTGATACTGTTCTAGAGTCCATTCTATTTTACCTGCAAAACTTTGCTATATGCTCTGTATTGTTACATTTGTAGCATATAGGAGGTGAAATTTTTTGATTTACCTACAAATTACAATTCCTTGTGATGTGAAAATACCTTGTCTATATCTAGATTGATTAGGTTTCCTACATTATTCTTTCTTCTACCCATATGCGTGACAATTAAAGTAATAACCAGAAAAAGGTTTGAAAGGGGCTTTACCTCTGTAATATCTCTTTAAGTGTCCAATCTTGTTGCATCCAAAACTTCTACCTTTGAAAGGTCTTATATGTTATTTAGGTTCTTCAAAATTAGGTCTTTCTTCAATCTCTGCATAAGATTGTTCTTCTTGATTCTTGGAACATTTAGCTTCATTGAAGCCAACACCAATCACGTATCCTTTAGGTTTCTATCTTTCTCTTTTTTCATCGATCAAGTCACTACTCATGCGAAGACTCTCAATATGTTTCTTTGCCTTAATAAGTTTGAACCTTTTATATTCTGATTATATTTCTCTAATTCTAGATACTTGTTCTTATAATGATCAACTTAAGTCTACATTTGTCGCATCAGAATATTAACATCCTTCAAAGCTTCTCCAATTTTTTTTAGCATCCTTCTCTTGTTGAACATCATTAGCCATCATTAAGCTTTAAAGTATCATTCTCTTGTTCAAGTTGTTTTATCTTATATGAATTATCATTGTGTTAATCCTATTTTATCTAAACTATAAGATCCTGTCTCTGACTTCTAGAAAGTTCAAGATAATATTTTAGTTTCTTAATGAATCCCTTAGCTCTTCTCAATTTGAATCTCAAGTCACCATTCTCTACTTTTTCTTTGTCAAGGTCTTCAAGTGTTGCTTAAAATTTTTCTTCCAAATTGTGGGAATCTATCTTGATCTCCCTTAAGATGTTAAAATTTCTCTCTAAGGGCCAACTTATCTGATACCAATTATTAGGATTGAGTAATACTGAGAGCGGAGCTGAATCAATATTACAACACTTTAAATTAAACTTAAACCAATTCCAAATAAACCATAAGATTTTTGAAATGAAAAAAACATAAGAAAATAACACACAACTCATAACACCATTATTTTTTGTCCAGTAAACCCTGGGCAAGGGGAAACTCTAGTGGGTATTTACCCACAAGCATGCACTAAAGTATAATGTCCATGTTATGAGACCTATCCCTATTATGACCTAAGTATTCCATAGTACATTTCCTTGTTAAAGGAATGTCAACCATGTTAAAGGTATAAAACACCCTATTAGGGATGTACTAAGCTTACATCTCTTACAACCAATACTTTTGTTATGAAGTGTTCTCAGTAATGAACAAAAACAAGTATTTCCAATTCTTAGTAGTTCTAGTTGTAGCTCTCAATAATATTTGTCCACCTCTGATCTCGCATCTGCCATCAACCATCTCTCTCATCTCTTTCACATCTTCACTTTAATATGTGTGTGTGTGTGTATGTCATTTAGTCAGCTCTCAAATATAATACAAAATAGAATAAATACTTATACAAAAAGTAAATATAATGTCAGAAACCTTGCACAACAAAAGTATAGGTAATTTACAATAACAATCCAACTTAGCACATTTGGATTCTATATGATACTCCCTCAATCATCGTGATTGTTCATCTTCTCTATTTCACTATTCCACTATCTTTGCATGTCTTAAAAACACTCTAACTCTCTGTGATCAACACCTAAACACAAGTGACATTATCTGAAGGTCATACATATCCCAAAGTGTCTTCCTTTAAGCTCGCAAGTCATCAACTATGATTTACCTTCGATGTCCAAAATGGTACTTTTATACTCTTTACTTTTGTTTCTATACTTAGTCATTTTCAAGATTGTATCTCCAAATCTGTACTTAACTCTGATCGATCATCATATCAGATATGTTTCCATAAATGACAACCCTCAAGTTTCCCATAACACTCCAAAAACATCACTTTCCAACATTTTCCTTGAAAGAGGTGGTGACTCTATTCAGTAATATTTTTTAATCAGTGACTCTACTGAGGGAGAAGACTCATAAAGAGATGGTACTTCTTCTCTTTGGAAACATGGACAATTTTGTTTCAGGATGTCTCAGCCATTTCAAAGAAGACCATTTATTCTAGATGGCATTAATCCATTGGATCTTAGGATATTTCAGTGCATCCCAAATAAGTTATTCCCAAAACTTTAACAAATTTTACCAAAGTTCCATGGAGAATGAGATGAATCACCACTATAGCACTTGGATGCATTTTATACATTCATAGAATATTATGAGGTTTCTACAGAGGATCAAGTGATGAAGTTATTTTTCAGGACATTAAAAAAAATGCACAAGAAGAATATAAATCATTACCTACATAGTTAATTTCATCATGGAGATAGTTTGAGAAATGGTTTCTTAATATATTTCATGATGCAAGTGTAGAAGACAACATGTATTACAAATAGTATGAAGACCAAATCTAAAACATGGAAGAGGATATTATATACCTCCTCTTGATGGATTCTTTAGTTTGGAGAGATTTGAGGGGGAGTCTACACCACATTTTTTTTTAATGATGGCAAGCATTTACAACAAGACACCATCAAGCATCATACCCCCTCCTAAGTTGTCCATAAGAAAATTTTGTGAGTTAGCAATCTTTCTAGATGAACCTAATCTAAATATTTTGTTTCAAATATTAAAAGAATATGATGGAGACAGAGAAAAGGAGGCTTATGATCATATTGAACAAAGTAGTTTTATTGATGGAAATCTTAGTGATGAAGAAGAAAACATACATGAAGAATATCCGCATTAATTAATGGAAGAAGAATCTTACATGTCCTCTTTGGATACATTCTTAAATTTGGAAAGATATGAGGGTGAATTTGTAGTACATTTTTTTCATAAGAATGATAAAGATTTATTGGAAAATACCTTTAGATATCAGGCCTCTGGGAAGGAAATTTATGGATAAACTTCGTGAGTTACGAATATATCATTATTGTCAACTGATAACTTTTCTTGAGAAAGTATATGAGTTATTGAGGGAAGAAAATGATGAGCATAGGGTAGAATTTACAAGTGGTCCAAATCTGAATGCAACTGAGGTTTATGATCAGACTGAAAAGGCTCTTGTACTCATATGAAAAGGTTGTTGATATTTGTGTTGAAATATATAAAAATGAAATGAATGATGACATGGAGGAAGAAAATTTGAGTCAAGTTGAAGAATAATTTGTACACGATGAGATGTGTATGGAAATAGGTATCAATGACCATAATGATGAGGAAGAAAATGATCTGAGTATAGAATAAATTTCAGCTTTGTTAGACATGGAATATCAAAAACATGTTGAGAGGAGTGGTCAATTTTTTCATCATGATAAGTTATTTGAGGGACAATATATATTCAAGGAGTACTAGACAAAGGAAATGATAACTTTAGAAAATCAAATAGAGGAGATAAATAGAACAAAATACATCATATGAACAATAGGAAGTTTCATAAAATAATGTCAATGAAGATATAAGTCTTATTTATTAACCATCCAATGGTCCTGATGGAAGCTCTCATGAAGGTATGCCTGAATTTTCTATGTTCCTGAATCCAATGTTTGAAGAGGAAGTAGACGAATATAAATATGTGTTATCTATGTTCTTGAATCTATTATGTGAAGGAGATTTTCTATACAATCAAATCTATCAACATCATGATGAAGGTAGCAGGCCTAATGAAAATTTTGAAGTTGATAACACTCAAAATATGCATTCACAAGGTAAGATGTCATTCAATTCATCCTATGATAAAGATTTGTATCAGACTTGTGAAGGTAAGACTAAAAAATCCAAGCATAATGATGAAAATATGTTGAATAAAACTTTTGAAAGTTATCCAAATATCCTATATGATCAAATTCTTTATATAAGAGAAGTAATAGTTCCTGAATATGAGCTATCATAAAAACTTTTATGTGAGGAGAAATAGTATCTGGAAAATGGAAAAGGGGCAGATTGTGTGCAAGGAAACATCCAAGCATAAAAAATTATTTTACATACTTATATGACTAATCATATGCACATGGATCCTCCACCCAGCAAAGAACACAGTGTGCTTGATGATTTCTCAAAGAAAAAACATAAATCAAAAGACAAAGACTACATTGATGAAGTGTAACCAATAAGTATTCTCTATAAGGATTATATATCTAATACAACAAGGGATCAAATGTTGGGGATAAATAATTTTGAGATTTGTTTGTTTTAAAATACTCTTGTTGATAAAGATAGGGAATGATATAATATCATATTCAGGAGATTCAAAGTTATACGTGAACATAATAAACATTCTGACAGAGGAAAAGAATAATATTCATTTTTGGAGCCAGGGGCCACAAAATTAAGTTCAGAAAAATATTTTATGAAGAGGATAATTAACTAAAGGTCTGCATCTCTATAGATAACTGGGATCTCACTATCCTCACAGTAAGTATATGTCCCAAGAAAGAGCTTTTTGGAGCTCTAAATGTTTGGCAAAATTTGGAGTCCTATATAGCAATAAAACTCAAAAAAATAGCCTCCAAAACTACATGCCCAATAATTGATGATATGATGGAGTACATGAAATGGGATACAAAAATGTATTAATTTTTACTTAAAACATGAGGGAATAAGGAAGGTAGCTCTGTGACAGGAACAATAAAAATTCTATAAGTGAAGGTTTTAGAGTGTTAGAATAACTGAGAAGGGGGGGATTGAATTAGTGGCCTCAAAAATTAATCCAATAATTCAACCAAAACTTATATATCATATATAAAACCTCTAGTTATCTTCAGTCGTACAAGATGTATGCCTTGAATTAATCTTATCAAATATATATTTCTCTGTGTTTATACTGTTTATCATTTTCTTGTCTTTACTAAATAGTTGTTTATCTTTTCCTAGCCTTTACCGAATATCAGTAAATAAACTTAGTGTTTACCAACCAATCCTATTTTAGTAATGTGTAAAGAAAAACATCAAAGCAATGAACCATATATACATTTGACACATGGATTTTTAATGTGGAAACCTTGTTAAGGAAAAAACCACTTGGGAGTGGTAATCCAAAATTTTCACTCTTCTGAAGTGAGCTCGGTGAAGAGCCAACCATGTTAAAGGTTACAAACACACTGTTAAGTGTGACCTTGTTAGAGGATTTAAAACCATTGGTTAGTCTTTTGACAAGAAAAACCTTTTGATTCTCTTGAGTATCTCAATACATTAAGGACTATAAAATCCCACTTGGTGAAGAGATTTTCTAAATCAATGGTTAAACTGAAACAGTAAATGATTTGTTCAATAATAAAATTTTACTTTGCAGATTTTTAAATATATTGCAGGTCCATAATACATTTCTGATCAATATGCTCTTATGTTCCTTTGCTCCCCTCTTTCTTATTTCTGCTCGGTGACTGTTGTTGCTTCTCTATTGCTCGGTGTCTGTAGAATTTGTGGCTCTTCTCTCTAGCATGTATGATCAGATCTACATGAAGACTTCTATCTTCACTAGAATTATGTTCAACATTCCTCCCTTATCATAATGAATTACTTGTCTCTTTATATAGACATTATTTTACCATTTACTTTTCGTGTCTTTCTTGTTCTTGACGTAGATTGCATTCTTGATCTACAAATCATTCAGTGCATTGCTTGAATATTTAAATATTAGATTGTTTTTTATCCCATAGATTTCTCCTTGAAAACTATAAATAAATATAGCTTTAAATCTTAAGTTCAACTGGTCAATGAAAAAAAGGTAATCAATTAGTTTACTCTAATTATAGCTCCTGCCAGCTAAAGTTTTTGTCATTTTCTAACTCATGTTTTGATTGGTGATCACCTCTTAGTTTGCTCAGTCATTGAATCCAATTTTCCTTGAGCATTACCTTCAAATATACTTGGGGTTCACTTCAGTTTGCTCAGTGTTGCAGTGCTCAATAAACACTGTGACTGCTTTGGGTTCTTTGTCCGTCGGTGTGCACTATCCGTTAGTGTTTACTATCACTCGGTGTACACAGGCTTTATATGTTTACCAATAACATAAACTTTATGTCTTTGGTTTCTTGAATTCTATGACAATATGTATATGACCAATTAGATTATATAAAGTTGACATTGAAATGAAAATATAATACATTAACTTATTTAATGTCTTGCGTTTACTTTCTGCAGCTCGGTGATCATCAACTTAATCATTTTCAAATATTCAATCAGTTATAGTTCATCAATCTCTCCCTTTTGCATTGATGACAACATAATTATCAAAAAAGCATGAAATATGTAATGTAAAGCATGTAATATTGATAGATGCATAGTGTTAACTTTCTTCAAATCTCTCCCTTAGATGGATGGTTGTTTCTTTGAATCTTGGTCTCCTTTTGTAGAAACTTCTTTTTTTGATCTTTGCTCTCCCTTTGGCTGATGTTATTCTTCCTAATAGATATTTCATTATTGGATATATCTCTCCTTCGAGATGTAATTTTCCTTGATGGATATTTGATATATGGATATCTCTCTCCCTTTGACAACAATTCCAAACATAAATATATCATGAATATCTCTTTCCATCAGTAATATAACTCTGTAGTATCCAACAATAACTCTGGTGTTCAGTTCAGATAAGTACCTTTTAATAGTGATATATCATTGTAGCCCATATCTCAGCTTGCATCAACATGATTTAGCTTTGGATAATGTGCAGGCTGATGTAGCCTTATAGTCAACTTAGTGACTAGTAGATAAGGGTCAAACCCCTAGTCTCTTCCTCATGTACTCAAATGTATCTTTTGGAAATGGCTTTGTGAATATGTCTGCTAATTATTCTTTGGATTGTACATATTCTAGTATCACTTCCTTTTCTTTTACTTGTTCCCTTAAGCAATGATACTTAATATCAATGTGCTTTGTCATAGCATGCATCACAGGGTTCTTTGAAATGTTGATATCACTTCTATTATCACAATATATAATTACTAGTTCAAGGAATTCCATATTCATACCTTTCAGTAATTGTTTGGTCCATGCAATGTTAGATAAATTTACAGCAGTAGCCACATATTCTACTTTTGTAGTTGATTGAGAAATACATCCTTTCTTTTCACCTATCCATGTGACAAGTGTGTCACCCATAAAGAATGATCCTCCTATTTTTCTCTTTCTATCATCTACGTTTCTAGCCCAATCAACATCTGTATAAACTTGAAGCTCAAATTTATCTTCTTTATTATACCACAACCATAGTATTCGGCGTTCTTTAGATATCTTAGAATTCTTTTAACAACAGTCATGTGTGATTACTTGGGATTAGTAGAGAATATTGCAACTATACCAACTACATGTGCTATATCTGGTCTAATATGTACAACATACATTAGCTTTCCTATCATAGATCTATATATAAGGTCCAATTTACCTTGGTAGTCTTTTCTTCCTTTGTTAATTTGCATCTAGTTGCAAGCGGTGTTCCAATTGCCTTGGATTCCTCCATTTTGAATATCTTCATAACTTCTTTGATGTATTTGGATTGTGTAATGTAAATGCCTTCATCTTGTTGTAGAATTTGTAGACCAGTAAAGAATTTGATCTCTCCAAACATTGAAATCTCAAACTCTTTTCTCATTTCATCAGCAAATGATTTGCATAACATATCATTACCTCCAAATATGATATCATCAACAAATGTCTTAGCAATCAAAATTTTATTATTATTATCTCCTTTCAAATACATATTACTATTATCACTTGTTAGATAATGAATCCAATACTTATGAGATAAGAGTCAGGTATTTCATACCATGCTATTGGTGCTTGTTTCAATCTATACAAGGCTTTGTGTAGTCTACAAACCATGTTCCTCTTGTTAGGATCAACAAACCCTTCATGTTGTTGATTATATACCTCATCTTCTAGTATTCCATTTAAAAATGTAGAATTGACATCCATTTTGTATACTTTGAATCCTCTGAAAGAAGAATAAGCAAGTATGATTCTTACTCCTTATAGTCTAGCAATAGGTGCAAATGTTTCTCCATAGTCAATACCTTCTTATTTTGCATACCCTTTGCATACCAATCTTTCTTTGTTCCTTGTGACTTCTCTATTCTCATTCAGTTTGTTTCTGAATATCCGTTTGGTACCAATGCAATTTTTGTCACTCGGTCTAGGTACTAATGTCCATGTTTTGTTCTTTTCAATCTTATCAATCTCTTCATTCATTGCACAAACTAATTCTTTATTCTCAAGTGCAGTAATGATACATTTAGCCTCAAAATAACAAATCAAACATCTAGTGTTGATTGACTTACTTCTCATTCTCATCCCAGCTCTTTTATCTCCTATGATCTAGTCATGTGGATGGTGTCTTCTGAAATACTTGGAAAGTACCAGTTTAGATCTTTTTTCATCATTTTTATCATCATCTTGACCTTCATTTTCATCTTCATCGCTCAGTTCATCATTGTGAGCAATTTCTTAATTTTTGGTGTGTGCAGCCTAGTGCTTAGTTGCATTATCCTATTGCTTGGTAGTGATACATTGTTTCTCAGGAAAAGTGTGAGGTTCTTCATTGTAAACAAATTTGTTGTAATCTTCTAGTTCCTTTTTTATTTCCTCATCATTTTTTCTCAGCAAATTCATCCACTTTAATATTTGCACTTTCAATGATTTTGTTAGAGGATTTGTTAAGACAATTATAAGCTTTTATTTTGGTAGAATAACCTAGAAATATTTATTCATCACTTTTAGAGTCAAGTTTTCCATTTCTATCATCTTTCAATATATAACATTAACTTCCAAAAAATCTAAAGTAACTTACATTAGGTGTGTATTCATAACATTGCTCATAAGGTGTATTATTGGTGTCTTTCTTCAATTGAACTCGGTTTATTGTATAGAAAGCAGTACTTACAATGTCTCTCTGGAATTTTTGTGTGATTCCTATTTTCAATCATCAGTGTTCTAGCACAATCAGCAATTGATCTATTGCTTTTTTTAAAAATCCCATTTTTTTGTGGTGTTCTCGGTGCAGAATCCTGTCTTGTAATTCCATGCTCATTACAAATGTTAGTGAATTCATCAGAAATAAATTCTCCTCCTCTATCTGATCTTAGAAATTTTAGTTCCTTTCCACTTTGTTTTTCAACTATAGCTTTATATGATTTGAACATCTTAAATGCTTATGATTTCACTTTTAACAACATAACAATCATCATTCTAGAATAGTCATCAAAAAATAGACTGAAGTATCTATCACCATAATAGCTCTTTGTTCTTATTGGTCCACATAGGTCAGTATAGACTACTTTTGGAATAACATTAGATGTGTAGGTTTTTCTCTTGAAACTAGACTTTGTCATTTTACCATTTTTACAATTCTTACACATGACCTGGTCAGGCTTTGACATGATCGGTAAGCCTCTTACCTTTCTATTCATTCTTATCCTAACCATGTTGTACAAATTCACATGACATAACCTTTTATGACACAACCAAATGTCTTCATTTCTAGCCAATAAACAAGTGGTCTTAATATCATCAAGATATAATAGGTTACAATTTGTTTGTTCACCAGTACCAATCAACCTTCCTATTTCATTATAGATATTTTCCTTTCTATTCTCAAATACAACTTAGTGTCATGTTGTATTCAGCTATGAAACACTCAATAGATTATAGTTAAGTGCTTTCATCCAATATGAATTTTCAGATCTGATCAGATTATTCAACATGATGGTTCCTTTACCTTCAACTGGACAAGGTGAGTTATTATCCATCCTAATTGATCCACCATTATAATATTCAAAATTTTCAAACTTTCCATTATCTATAGTCATGTAGCGAATACAACCACTATCAATAATCTAGACATCAATTGTACTAACCTTAGATATGAGTGCAGTTTCAACATACCTTTCTTCTTCATCTGAATCATCCTTCATAGCAACAAATACTACCTCAATACCTTCATCAGATTTGGTGTTAGTATTTTTCATTTTTTTTCTCAACCAGGTAACAAGCCTTCTTTCCTTTGTCCTTATAGTCTTGGTTATGTCTTCTGTCTGATTATTGGTTGCTTCAGTAGTCTCAGTCATCACTTCTATCAAACTTCTTTTCATAATATCTTTCATTGTTTCTTTCATCTTTTCTTTTGTCAGGGTATCTAGCAAAAAAGTGTCCAATTTGTTTTCAATTAAAACAAACCAATCATAATTTACCTTTGTATCTACCTTTTTCTCTTTACAATCTTCTAGCCATTAGTGCTTCAATTTCATCAAGTTCTTGTTCATCACTATCAATTTCACTATCATTTCTCATAGTGTGTTTATGACTTGATTTGCTTATTTTCAGACAAGATTTGAATGCAGACTCAATAGTTGGTAAGACACTATTGTCAAAAATCCTCATCTCAAATGAAATAAGTCCACCAATCAAACTATCTAGAGTGACATTGCTATTTGCTATTGCTCTCATTTCTTGAATTGCAGATACTCTAATAGCATAAACAGACAGTAAGGTTCTTAGAATTTTACTTACCACTGTTTCTTCTCCAAGTACACCTTCTACTCCTCGGATAGAATTAACAACCTCTTTGGTTATGCTACTATACTAAGTGATGTTTTCTCCTTCCTTCATTCTTGGGTCATCAAACTTTCCTCTTAGACTTTCAACCTTATCTTTCAACACATTTTAATCTCCTCCATGTACTAGATTGAGTTTTCCCACATTTTCTTTGCAGTGGTGCATGATTTGACATCTTCAAATTCAGCATCAAAGAGTTTGGAAGAAAGTTATATCATCTTAGTGTTGTGTTCATGTTTCTCTCTCAATTAATCAACTGTCGAAGGTCGAGTAGGTAAAATAAATTCAGTATCCAAGTACTGTGTAACATCATTTCTAATACCTGATAAGTGGAGTCATATCCTTGTTTTCCGTGATGCAAGGTTGTCTTTGTTAAACTTAGGCACATACCTTTTTCTCACCTTGTGATCTTTAGGTTGAGTCTTTAAACTCTCCTCCATGCACACTATCTATGATACCAATTGTTGGAATAAGTGAGAGCTAGGGGGGTGAATCAATGGCCTCAAAAATTAATCCAATAATTCAACCAAAACTTATATCTCATATATAAAAACTATAGTTATCTTAAGTCCTACAAGATGTATGCCTTTAAATAATCTTTTCAAATATATACTGGTTGGTGTTTATACTGTTTATCCTTTTCTAGTCTTTACCGAATAGTAGTTTATCTTTTCCTAGCCTTTACCAAATATCAATAAATAAACTTAGTGTTTACTAACCAATCCTATTTTAGTAATGTATAAAGAAAAAAATCAAAGTTTGAACCAAATACAGATTTTACAAATGGATTTTTAACATGGAAACCATGTTAAGGGAAAATCCACTTGGGACCGGTAACCCAAAATTTTCACTCTTCTCAAGTGAGCTCGGTGAAGAGCCAACCCTGTTAAAGGTTACAAACACATTGTTAAGTGTGACTTTGTTATTTGAATTTAAAACCATTGGTTAGTGTTTTAACCTTGGGCATTCACTATTATATCAACAAAAAAAACAATTTGATACTCTTCAGTATCTCAATACATTAAGGACTATTAAATCCCACTCAGTCAAGAGATTTTCCGAATAATTGTTTAAACTAAAATAGTAAATGATATGTTCAATAATACATTTTTGTTTTGCATATTTTCAGATCTATTATAATTCCATAATACATTTCTGATCAATATGCTCTTCCATTTCTTTTCTCCCCTCTTTCTTCTTTCTACTCGGTGAATGTTGTTGCTTCTCTGTTGCTCGGTGTCTACAAAATTCTTGGCTCTGTTCTTCAGACTGTATAGTTATATTTGCATGAAGACTTCTATCTTAACAAGAATTATATTCAACATTCCTCTCTTTTCATAATGAATTACTTGTCTCTTTATATAGACATGATTTCATCGTTTACTATCCTTGTCTTTCTTGTTCTTGACGTAGATTGCATTATTGGTCTGCAAATCTAGCCATGAATTGCTTTAATCTTTAAAGCTTATCTTTAGTTTTATCCAGTAAATTTCTCCTTGACAACTATGAATAAAACTAGATTTTAATCTTCAATTCAACTAGTCAATGAAAAAAAAGTAATCAATCAGTTAACTCTAATTATAGCTCCTACCAGCTAAGTGTTTTGTCGTTTCCTAACTCTAGTTCTAATCGATGATCAACTCTTAGTTTTCTCAGTCATTGACTCCAGATGTACTCAGGAATTACCTTTAGTTTTTCTTGAGGTTCACTTCAATTATGCTCGGTATACACTATGACTTCTCAGGGTTCTCTGTCCGTTGGTGTACGCTATCCGTCGGTGTTTACTGTCACTCGGTGTATACTGGCTTTATATGTTTACCAATACATAAACTTTATCTCTTTGGTTTATTGAAGTCTATGAAAATATATATATGACCAATCAGATTTTATCAAGTTGACATCAATGAAAATACAATGAATTAACTGATTTAATGTCTTGCATTTACTTTCTACAGCTTGGTGATCATCAACTTAATCATTTTCAAACATTCAATCAGTTATAGTTCATCACATAGATGCTAGAGTTTTGACCTATTGTAAAGATGATGTTGATAGAGAATGAAAATGATCAAACATTGAAAATATAAAACAAACCCAGTTTGGAAAATCAAATTTTCTATCTCTAGAAAAAATCTTATGTTCGTAGAATCTGCTTTAGATTTTCTACCAAAACCAAATTTGAAAGACGGGTAGTTATTAGTTAGTTTGTTGATTATCTTTTTCAAATGATTTTTTTAAATTTTAACATAGGGTGGTGTTTCTTCACCCTAAAGGGGTGTGAAAACTATTCATCCACATGTATATGTGGAGTAAAATGTAAACAAATAGAGACAACAATAAGATACAATATTTTCTAGACTGGGTAGTTGGCTAAACAACTTGAAACATGAACTTGGATGTAATATTTTTTTGAAAATAAATAAAGGTAAGTGATTTTTATTTTATCTATGGGAATTGATTCAATTTCATTTTTGATTAGTCCCTTGGATAAAATCTTTTGATTTTGTTCAAAGTGATAGTTATATGTTGCATACTTTTGGTTAAATTTATAGTTTTATTATCAATTGGTCTTTTCATCTTGCATGATTAAATTCAATTGATTTGTACCCACAATCAATAGGTCTTTCATTTTAAAACTTAAATTCAATTGAAATAGTTGTGGATTTATCCTATGATACATGCTCATTTGAACACCTTTGAAGTTATATGTTTCTTGCAAACTGTCTCGAAGATTGTACATAGAGTTGGGATGATTTTGGCTCTATTTCCCATGATATAATAAGGCACTGATCTACTCATTAATTGGATTATGGTTATCTATTTTATTGTTTAAGGTTAAGTGACATCCTATCCATCTATTCTTTTCCATTTATACATATATTTTCTAAACATACTTTCAATTACTCAAAGTATTGTAGTTTTACAGTTTATGATATATTGATTTTAGTTATATTTATTTCAAGTGCCTTTGCCATACTTGAGAAAGAGGATTTGAGGTGTGTTATATCTGATATAAATATCCTTAGGATAATTTTAATGTATAGGCTTACCCACCTTGGTTTTGGAGAGCCAGAATTGCAGAAGGTTCAACCTTGCCTTGGTTGAATCTTGTTAGTTGGCCAAATCATTTTGGTTTCCCACCATTGGATTAGCATGTCCACAAGAAATCCAATCTTTTGATTTGAGAACCAATAGATTAGTGAGTTGGAAGGGGAGAGTTGATCACAATAAGTATTGTTAAGTTACCCAAAGTTTTAGATTTCATAGATCAAAGAATAGTTGTACAAGTAAACTCTCCTAGAATGATGAATCTAGAAGACCAGCAAACAACATTTTCCTCGAAAGAGCTGGTGACTCTATTTAGTAAAAAAAAATTTCAGTCACTCTACTAAGGGATAAGACTTAGAAAGTGATGGTAGTTCTCCTCTTTGTGATGTAGAGGGTTTAGGACTCTAGTGATTTCATTCCCTCAAAGCACTCCTAATCTCTCCTAACAATCCAATGGCTATCTCTTCCAATGTTATACCCCAAGTTGGATCTCCAAGATCCTCACTATAAAATTCTCCTCCAAGGTATAGTTTATTTATTTAATATTCTAACACTTCTAGGTACACTATTCCAACTAGCTCTCCAACTACCTAGGCTTCTTCACTAGATTTCCTTCTAGAATCCCAAACCCTTGCTTAGGATCTTCGCATACATTCACTTAAGCTCTTTTTTATGTTCTTGGACCATTCATAGGTCTTTAGAACCCTTTCCCAAACTTTTGGATACTTTACCAATTCATTTGGTATCAAATTCACTAGGAGGCCTAATTGGCTTGTTTCCTAGTAAGTCTAATTTCACTTTTTTTTTGGCTAATACTCTCAAATCCTCCAAAAAAACCTATAGAAGACCTTGAATATATATCAACCCTATCATAATCCAAAATATTAGCTCCTAGATGCACCCATAACCCTAGTTTCTATCAGGCCCTAGTTTTCAGCCTATTAATTAGGCTTATGGACCAGTTTGGACCAATTGTCACCTAATTGATCTGCAAACTTCGTTTCACCTCCCACATTTGAATCCTTCAAGGATAATATCTAGGGATTTTTAAAATGGATCTAAGCCTTTTCCCCAAGATCATGGGTGCTCATACCAACTCCTTCTTCACCTTGTCCAGACTCACGTGTTCCTAACAGTTAGCCGTAAGGCATCAAACTTGGTCTTGAAACCTCACTGAAACAACAAAAAGGAAAACATAAACCTTATGTATAGACTCTAACCCTCCATCCCATATGGTTTCAGCCATTTCCACTTGTGGATTTTTAGGTTAGAGCCATTTTGGGCACTGAGACTCTGCAAATCAAATTATAGACCAGTGACCTTGCAGTTAATGTAACTCTCTACTCCTAGAACTTCAAAGAAAAATAAAGTATGAAAAAGAAAGCTAACATGAAGAACTACACCCCCATGGGGTCTAATCTCCTTTCCCAATCTGTACACAGTCATATAGAGTGTAGAAAACTCTATGAATTACAAAGATACAGTCAAAGGCATCTGTACAGAAGTACCAAAAACAAGTTTTGCAATCCAAAATTTCATTAACCCCTAAAAATATCAAATCCATGGTCATATACTAATCATGATCAGTTACAACCACTCTAACTTCATTTTACAACTTCTTGTCAAGAAGTTGTAAAAGTTGCTAGCAACTTTTACATTTTGAGCAATTTGACTTCTTTTGTCAACTTGATGGTCATGGTTAACTTCTATGACAATAATTAGGACATGTAGGATCCCAAGACAAATCCTAAACTCAAGATACACAAAAGTAAAACATTTTTCCTTTCTAGGTCAAAATGACCCTAAAACACCTAATGAGCTCTCTTGGCTCTTACAAACATGAACTTGATCAACATTGTATCGAACCTATTGGAGATTATTCTAATCCACATAGAAAAACCTATTACAACCCTAAAACACACTAACACATCAAAATGGGAGGTGCTTTGCACCATACTCCCCTGGGACAAAGAACTCAAGACCCTTGATTTAGTAGGTCTTTAATGGTGACCCCATGCTTCAGAATATCTTCCTCTGTCATCCAAGTGGCCTCAGCTTTAGGTATTTCCTACCACTTGATAAGATACTCCTTATAGTTACCCTTCCTTGTCTTCTTGATCACTTTAGAATCCAGTATACTTTCCAATTTTAGTGGAATTCGGGTAGGCAAGTCTTTAACCTAATCATCATCTTCTAAATCTGCAAGAGTGGGCTGACCTATGTCTAGAGATGGTCCCTTATAGGGATACAGGTCACAAACATTAAAAATGGGTGAAATCCCCAAATCAGGAGGCAACTCCACCTCATAGAAATTCTTCCCATACTTATGCAAAATCCTTAATGGTCATATCTTCTTCATGAGTAGCTTAGTTTCCTAACCCTTAGGTAGCCTTTCCTTTCTGATTATTAGGAAAGTACTAGATCTCCCACCTTGAACTGCAAATCCCTTCTTTTATGATCATCCTTGGACTTATACTTCTCCACTTGCTTTTGTAAAGTCTTGTTGACTTGATCATGAAGCTCCTTCATTTGTTCTGCAAATGACTCCCCTTGGGCACTTCTTTTGTCCTTCAAACTGAGATCCCTCAACTCTAAGATCCCTCTAGGATTGACCCCATATATTATTTCAAAGGGGCTTTTACCAATACTCCTATTAATGGAGTCATTATAGGAAAATTATGCCTGCCCTATGATGTGATCCCATGACTGACCATGTTGCTTAGTCAGACATCTTAGCCAATTCCCAAGTGACCTATTTACTATCTTTGTTTTCCCATCTGACTGTGGATGGTAGGCTAAAGAGAAAGACAAGTTTGTACCCAATATATTCCAAAGGGTCCTCCAAAAGTGACCCACAAACTTACTATCTCTGCCACTTACTATATTCAGTGGTAATCCATGGATCCTTACAACGTCTCAGAAGAATAGACCTCCAATTTGGGAAGCATCATTGGTTTTCTTACATGGAATGAAGAGAGCCATTTTTATGAAACAATTCACCACCAAAAATACACTATCATGACCCCTTGGTATCATTGGTAACCCCAAAACAAAATACATACTGAGGCACTCTCAAGGAATTTGTGGTATGCATAGGGGTTGGTACAACCCACTGTTACTAATTTTTTCCTTTTTCCCTCTAACAAATCTAACATTTCTCTGCAAATTTCCTAAAATTTGACTATAACTTAGGCCAGTATTAAAGCCTATTCACTTGCTCTAATGTTTTATCCACTCCAAAGTGGCCTTCCAAGCTTCCTTGGTGTTTCTCCTTCATAATATTCTCCCTCATTGAGCACCGAGGTATACACATGAGGTGTCATTTAAACAATAGTCCTTTCTACAACATAAAATCAGTGACCACCTTGAATCCTTGTTGGAAATTTACACAGGCCTTACAGGCATCTTTGATGTCATTATCCTGTATGTAGAGGTCTTTCAAGTCATTCAACCCGACACTCTGCAATTGTATCTCATGTATAGTCAATAATCTTAAGCTAAGAGCATCTATAACCTTGTTTCTAACCCCTTTGTTATGTTTGATGACAAATGTGTAAGCTTGCAGAGATTCTACCCACTTTAGGTGCCTCTGATTGAGTTTTTATTGCCCATTCAAGAAACTTAGAGTATGTTTATCAGTGTAGACCACAAATTCCCTAGGTAGGAGATAGTGTCTCAATTTTTTAAGGGATTGTACCATAGCATACAACTCCAAATCATAGGTGGAGTAATTTTGTTTGGCCTCATTTAACTTCTCTAAAAAGAATGCCAAAGGGTGTCCCTCACGGATTAACATTGCTCCAATGACTAGCTTTCTAGCTCACACTCCACCTCAAATAGCTGATTGAAATTGGGAAACCTAAGTGTAGGTAATTCTTCTATCCTATTTTTCAACATTTCAAACCCTTGGTCTGCTACTATATTCCATTTAAACTATCATTTGATTCCACTTTTGAAAGTGTTGAGGATAGGGGCACACACATGACTTCAATTTCTTACAAATTTACTATAGCAGGAGGCCAATCCATGAAAAATCCTAACATACCCTATGGATATAGGTGTAGGCCATTCCAAAATTGACTTAACCTTATCAGGGTCCATCTTCATGAATCCATTAGCAACCACGAAACCAAGATAAAATAATTTATTTTTCTGGAACTCGCACTTTTCTTGATTGATCATCAACTTCTCTTGATGTGGCATCCTCAAGACCATCTCAAAATTCTTCATATGCTCCTCCTTGGACCTCTAAATATCATAATTTCATCAATATATACTATTACAAACTTACCAATAAAATCTTCTAGCACTTCAATCATGAGCCTCATGAATGTTCTAGGTGCATTAGTTAGGGCTAAGGGCATTACTAGACACTCATACAACCCTTTATTGGTTTTGAAGGCTGTTTTCCACTCATCAGAAGGCCTAACCCTAATTTGGTGATATCCTAACTTCAAATCCACCTTGGAAAAATAACATGAACCACCCAAATTATCCATCAAATCCTCAATCCGGGGCATTGGGAATCTATATCTGATTGTAATCTTGTTTATAGCCCTAGAGTCTGTACACATCCTCCATTTTCCATCCTTCTTAGGTGCAAGTACAGTTAATAGAGCATAAGGACTCAAACTCTTCCTTATTAGTCCTTTTCCCATCAAATCTTGAATTTGTTTTGCTATATCTGTATTGTGACTTGGTGTCATCTTATATGCTACTTTGTTTGGAAAAATTGCTCCAAGAATGAGGTCTATCTGATGATTCACATCCGTGATGGGTGGTAGTGTAGTTAGAAACCCATTATCCACTATGTCATGATATCTTTCCAACAATGCTCGTACCTTTGGTGGCATGTTGGCTTTCTCTTGGGTCTCCTCCTTTGGCTTCACTATCACTACAAAATAGACTCCTTTCTCTTTCTTCATAGCTTTTAGAAACTCCTTTCCACTCAAGAGCATCACACTGGTTCCCACATGCTTCTCCTCATTAGGTTCCTGTAATGGATCTATTTTAAACTTCTTACCTAGCTTGGTGATTACATAGTTGTTCTTTTTGCTATCATGGATAGCCTTCACATCATATTGCCAAGGATGCCCTAAAATGAGATGACATGCATCAATTGGAAATATGTCACATAGGACCTTGTCCTTATACTCACCTATTTCAAACTCCACCAAGGTTTGTTCATCTACCACTATTTGTTGACCCTTGTTTAACCATGAAACTTTATAGGGTGTGGTATGAGGTATCCTTCTAAGCTTTAGTTTGTTCACCATCTTTATTGATAATATATTCTTAGTGGATCCAGAGTCCACTATCACTTTGAAAATCTTTCCATGGGACCTACAATTCATCTTAATCAAATTCTTTCTTTGAGGTGGCTCTATGCTATTAGGTACTTTCAACAAAGTCCTTCTCAACATTAGATTCTCTCCATCCATTACTGGCCCTTCCTTGGAAAAGGGAGAAGTGACACTTTGTGTATCATCCTCTTGTACCAACCGATTCCTTCTATTTCCCATAGAAAATGAGGTAGCCTTTTTAGGACATCTACCCATTGTGTGACCAACTTGATTACAGTTATAACATCTTCCAGTGAAGACTGAATTAGATCTTCCTTGATACTGAAACCTACCTCTTGGTGGTCCTCTTACTCTATATCCCCATCTTTGAAAAGATCCTCTGAATTGATTAACCCCACTGTTATCCATAGACCGATTCTCCTCTAGTCTATTTGGGCTTTGACCTCTACCAAAATTACTCTTGCCTCTGAATCCTCTGTTATTTTTACCACCTCTTCCTCTTTGATGGAAGTCATTCCTCCTTCTAGCCTTATCATTTTCTCTCAAGGCTAACTGAAAATACTTGTGCATACTATCAGGAGCCATCATACTAATTTCATCTTGTATCCCTTGTCTCAACCCATTGAGATACCTTTCTACCTTCTCCATTCCTTCTTCTTGTCTTCTAGCCCTTAGGCTTAGTTTGTGAAACTCCTTAGTATAGGAACTCACTGTCATCTCCTTTTGTCTCAAGTTCTGTAACTTTTCATACATCTGGATCTCATAGTCATTAGGAAAGAATTGCGCCCTTAATCTGATCTTCATCCTCTCCCAAAAAAATATTTTCTTGTTTCCATTTTTTACCCTATCATCCTGCATCATGATCCACCACACCAATGCAGATCCTTTGATCCTAACCTTGGCATAGCTAACTCTCTTTTCCTCTGATACCTCCTTGTAATCAAACTGGTTGTCTATGGCCTTTAGCAAATCCAGTAACTCCTGACCATTCTAGTTTCCACACTAGTAAGGTATATGTTCCATAATATCTTTATTAATGGACTAAAAGGCATCCAAAAATACCCTTTCAACTTTATCCATCTCTTGTTCTTTCCCTTTGTTAGATGTCTCTTCTGACTGACTTTCAACATCTTCATCACTCTCATCTCTCCATTCAGTGATCTTCTTTTTAATCTTTGTCTCTATCAAATTA
The DNA here is from genome assembly GCA_018584345.1 of Thuja plicata. NCBI lineage: Eukaryota > Viridiplantae > Streptophyta > Pinopsida > Cupressales > Cupressaceae > Thuja > Thuja plicata. The sequence continues at coordinate 118,466 of MU228062.1, read as the reverse complement.
TCTTTTTCCAATAGTTCTTGGACCAATTGCACTATGGAAACCTTACACATTTCCTTATGTGGTATGTTTTCAACCTCATGTCTTCCTACTTCTTCAAACATACACCAAACTGTTAAGTTATGGCTCTGATACCACTCTGATGCAAAGGGTTTTGGGCTCTAGTGATTTCTTTCCCCCAAAGCAGTCCTAATCTCTCCTAACCATCCAATGGATAGCTCTTATTGTTTTCTTGCCCAATATGGATCTCCAAGATCCTCCTTATCAACTTCTCCTCCAAGGTATAGTTGATTTATTGAAGATTCTAACACTTCTAGGTACACTAGTCCAACTAGCTCTTCAATTACCTAGGCTTCTTCACTAGATTTCCTTCTAGAATCCCAAACCCCTACTTAGGATATTCCCATACATTCACTTTGGCTCTTGTATATGTTATTAGCCCATTCATAGATCTTTATAACCCTTTCCCACACTTCTGGATACTTTACCAATTTATTTGGTATCAAATTCACTAGGAGGCCTAATTGGCTTGTTTCCTAGTAGGTCTAATTTCACTATTTTTTGGCTAATGCTCCCAAATCCTCCAAACAACACAACAAAAGACCTTTAAAATATTCAACATATCAATCAACCCTATCAGAATCCAAAATATTAGCTCCTGGATGTAGCCATAACCCTAGTTTCTATCAGGCCCTAATTTTTAGCCTATTAATTAGGCCTCTAGACTAGTTTGGACCAATTGTCACCTAATTGATCTGCAAACTTTGTTTCACCTCCTCCCACCTTTGAATACTTCTAGGAGACTATCTAGGGCTTATGCAAATTCATCTAAGTCTTTTCCCTAAGATCATGGGTTCTCGTATCAAACCCATCTTCACCCTGTCTAGGCTCACCTATTTCTAATAGTCAACCATAGGGCATAAAACTTGGTCTTGAAACCTCATTAAAACAATAAAAAGGAAAACACAAAATTTATGTATAGAATCTAACCCTCCATACACTATGTTTTCATCCATTTCCACTGGTGGATGCTTAGGTTAGAGCCATTTTGGGGCACTGAGACTTGGCAACTAGAATTACAGACCAGTGACCTTGCAATTAATGTAACTCTCTACTCCTAGAACTTCAAAGCAAACTAAAGTATGAAAAAGAAAGATAACATGAAGAAATACACCCCATGGGGTCCAATCTCCTTTCCCAATCTATACACAACTATACAAAGTGCATAAAACTCTGTGAATTACAAAGATACAGTCAAAGGCATCCATACAGAAGTACCAAAAACAATTTTTTCAATCCAAAATTTCATTAACCCCTCAAAATCATCAAATCCATGCTCACATACCAAGCATGATCAGTTACAACTGATCTAACTTCATTTTGCAACTTCTTGTCAAGAAGATGCAAAATTTCCTCGAGCAACTTTTACATTTTGAGAAATTTGAATTCTTTTGTCAACTTAATGGTCATGGTTGACTTATATGACCATAATTAGGAAATTTAGGATCCCAAGACACATCCTAAACTCAAGATACACAAAAATAACACATTTTGTCTTTCTAGGTCAAAATGACCCTAAAACACCTAATGAGAACTCTTGGCTCTTACAAACATGAACTTGATCAACATTGTATCCAACCTATTGGAGCTTATTCTAATCCGCACAAAAAAACCTATTACAACCCCAAAACACACTAACACATCAAAATGGGAGGTGCTCTACACCACTTTGGAAAGGTAGACAATTTATTTTTAGGATGTCTCAGCCATTTCAAAGAAGACCACTTATTCCATATGGCATGAGGCCATTGGATCTTAGGAGATTGGAGTGCATCCCAATAGTTATTCCCACAACTTTTACCAAATTTCCATGGAGAATGGGATGAATCAGTACTGCAACACTGTTGGAAAGATTGCTACAATGTAGACAATTGTTATTTTGTTATTGATGTCAAAACTTAATTAGTGAGACTATTACTGTATGTTTGAGTACCATATCTATTGATTGATGAATATTTGAAGAATAGGACAACAAGAAGACCAAGGAAATGGTTGAGTTATGAGTATACACCAGGGTACTTGATCATTTAGCACTTTGGAAAAGTGATATGTTGTTTATCTTTCACTGACAGTTCACTGGAAGGTCGATGCCGAGCAAAGAAAAGTCAATTCTGAGAAAAGAAGAAGGTGATGCCGAGAAAATAAAATATGATGCCAAGCGCCAGTGAAATGCCAAGGGAGACAAAGGAAGCTGAGCAACAGTATTTTGTTAATTGATGAGATTTGAGATCTATGGCTGACATAGTTGATTTTATTGGGATATGCATTGTTAATTAAGATTGGTCCACACTCATTTAATGCACATGAAACTGTTATTAACGCATGGATTCAATGTTTAAATAATGACTGTATTGTAGAATTAAATTAAATGTAATGATGGAAAGATCTATTGGATCTGACCTAACCTAAGATCTACGATCTTGATTAAGTGGAAAAAGATTTATCTAACCTAGATGAAGAGGTATAATATAACCTACCGGGGTTATTATTATTGCATCCGAGTGTAAGGAGAAGTTGAATGCAAAAGTATTCCATGGTTAATTGACTGATTGGAAAAACATAGCAGAGGAGGCTGAGCAGAGAAGTAGAGAGACTGCATGATGGATTTCCAAGCAGATTTGAAGTTTGAGATGAAAATGGAGGCCACTTAGTGAATTAGCATTAGAGCTGAAATTGGATCTGGATTTGTAAAGTAAGTGGTATGTATTAGATCACACCTTTTGATTACTTTATAACCATTGTATCAGTTCAAATCCTTTAACTAGGTTGACCTAAAAGTCATTGTATAAATCATTTGAACAAGGTGAAATTCAGATTGGAATGTTCTAAGTCCTCTAACAAGGCCACTCCTGATAGGGTGATTAAATCCTTTAACCAGGTCACATTTGACAATGTGTTTTGTAACCTTTAACAGGGTTAGCTCCTAACATCACATCACTTTAGAAGAGTGAAATTTGGTAGTATGTTACTGGTGGTTTTTCCCATATTGGGTTTCCACATTAAATCACGGTGTCAAAATGTGTGAATGTTTATGTTGTGTTTTACTGTTAAGTTTCTATAATCTTAGTTCATTATTACAGTAAACTGGACACTTTTGTTGTTTATTGCTGCTGAGCAGAACTGAGTTGTTGAAGAGGTATAAAGTTTTATGGGCACATCTGGACCTAAGGATAACTGATTCACCCCACCTCAGTTATTCTGAATTCATTATAACAAGCACTTGGGTGCATTTTATATATTCATAGAATATTATGAGGTTTCTATAGAGGATAAAGTAATGAAGCTATTTGTGATTTCATTAAAATACAATGCAAAAGAAGAATATGAATCATTACCTACACAGTCCATTTCATCATGGAGACATTTTGAGAAATGGTTTCTTAATGTATTTCATGATGCAAGTGAGGAAGACAACATGTGTTAAGAACAGTATGAAGAACAAAATTGCAACATGGAAAAGGATATTAATATATTTCCACTTGATGAATTCTTTACTTTGGATTGATTTGAGCGGGATTCTACACCACATTTGTTTAAAAGGATGGCAAGAATTTATAACAAGATACCATCAAACATCATACCCCTACTTAAGGAGTTCATAATAAAATTTTGTGAGTTAGGAATCTTGCCATATGACTGCGATCTAAATATTTTCTTTCAATTACTAAAAGAAGATGATGGAGACATAGAAAAGGAGGCTTATGATCAAATTAAACAAGGCCTTTTTCTTGATGGAAATATCAATGATGAATACAAAAATATATAGGAAGAAGATCTGCATTACATTATGGAAGAAGAATCTTACATGTCCTCTTTGGATATGTTCTTAAATTTTGAAAGATATGAGGGTGAATCTGCACTACATTTTTTCATGAGAATGATAAAGATTTATCGGGAAATACCTTCAGATAGAAAGCCTCTAGGAAGGAAATTAATGGATAAACCTCGTGAGTTAGGAGTATATCATGATTCTCAACTAATAATTTTTCTTGAGAAAGTATATGAGGTATTGAGGGAAGGAAATGATGAATATAGGATATAAATTACAATGCTCCAAATTTGAATGCAACTAAAGTTTATGATCCGACTGAAAAGGCTCCTATACATGAAAATGTTGTTGACATTTGTGTTGAAATAGATAAAAATGGAATGAATGTTGACATGGATTCCATGAAAATTTGGATCAATTTGAAGAATAATCTATACATAATGAGATGTTTATGGAAATATGTATCGACGACCATGATGATGAGGAAGAAAACCTTCTCAGTACAAAAGAAAATTCAGCTTTGTTAGACATGGAATATCAAAAACATGTTGAGAAGAGTGGTCAATTTTTTTTTCATCATGATAAGAAAGTTCATAGATCACTATTTATTCAGGGAGTACTAGACAACGGAGATAACAAATTCCAAAAATCAAATAGAGGAGATAAAAAAGAACAACATATAACATATGAACAACATGAAGTTTCATAAAATAATTTGAACGAAGATATTAGTCCTATTGATGAAATATCCAATGATCCTAATGAAAACTCTCATGAAGGTGTGCCTGAATTTTCTAAGTTCTCGAATGCAGTGTCTGAAGAGGAACTAGAGGAAGATTAATATGTGTTATCTATGTTCTTGAATCTATTATGTGAAGGAGATTTTCTATGCACTAAAATCTATCAACATCATGATGAAGGTAGCAGGCCTAATGATGATTTTGAAATTGATAACAATCAAAATATGCATTCAGAAGGTAATATATCATTCAGTTCATCCTATGAGAGAAATTGGTATCAGACTTGTAAAGATGTGACTAAAACAACCAAGCATAATGATGAAAATATGTTGAAGAAAAATTCTGAAAATTATCCATATATCATATCTGATCAAGTTCTTGATATAAGAGAAGTAATAGTTCTTAAATATGAGCTATCCTAAAAAAAATTATGTGAGGAGAAACAGTATCTAGAGAATGGAAATGGGGAAGATTGCATGCAAGGAAACATCTAAGACGAAGAAATTAGTTTAGATACTTATGTGACTAATCATATGCACAGGGATCCTGCATCTAGAAAAGAACATAGTGCACCTGATGATTTCTCAAAGAAAAAAAATAAAATCAAAAGACAAAGACTGCATTGATGAAGTGGAACCAATAAGTATTCTCTATAAGGATAATATATCTAATACAACAAAGGATCAAATTTTGCGGATAAATAATTTTGAGGTTTGTTTGTTTTCAAAAAATCTTGTTGATAAAGATAAGCAATGATATAATATAATGTTTAGGAGATTCAATGTGTTACATGAACATAATAAAAATTTTAACAAAAGAAAAGAATAATATTCATTTTGGGGGCCAGGGGCCACCAAATTAAGTCTAGACAAATATTTTATGAAGAAGATAATAAACTAATGGTCTTCTTCTCTATAGATAATTGGGATCTCTCTATGCTCACAGGGAGCATACACCCCTAGAAAGTTCTTGTTGGAGATCTAAATGTTTCACAAACTTTGGAGTCCTATATAGTGATAAAAATCTTGAAAATAACATCCTAAACTCCATGCCCAATAATTGATGATTTAATGTAGTACATGAAATGGGATAAAAAATAATATTACTTTTCAATTAAAAGTTGAGGAATTAAGGAAGGAAGCTTTGTAATAGGAACAATCAAAATTTTGAAAGCGAAGGTTTTAGAGATGCTGAAATATGGACGTGTTGTAAAGATTATGTCAACAAAGAATGAAAATGATCAAACATTGAAAATATAAAATAGACCCAGTTTGTGCATATGTTTGCTAATTGTTCTTTGGATTGTACATATTCTAGTATCACTTCTTTTTCTTTTACTTTTTCCCTTAAGTAATGATACTTAATAGAAATGTGCTTTGTCTTAGCAGGCATCACAAGGTTCTTTGAAATGTTGATAGCACTTGTATTATCACAATAGATAATTACTAGTTCAAGGAATTCCATATTCATACCTTTCAGTAATTTCTTGATCCATGCAATGTTAGAGCAATTAGCAACAGTAGCCACATATTCTGCTTCAGCAGTTGATTGAGAAATACATCCTCACTTTTTACTTATACATGTGACAAGTGTGTCACCCATAAAGAATGCTCCTATTTTTATCTTTTTATCATCTACGTTTCCATCCCAATTAACATCTGTATAAACTTGAAGCTCAAATTTATCTTCTGTATTATACCACAAGCCATAGTCTTCAGTGTTCTTTAGATATCTTAGAATTCTTTTAACAACAGTCATGTGTGATTCCTTGGGATTAGCAGAGAATCTTGCAACTATGCCAACTACATGTGCTATATTTGGTCTAGTATATACAACATACATTAGCTTTCCAATCATAGATCTATCTATAAGGTTTGCTTTACCTCGGTAGTCTTTTCATCCTTTGCTAATTTGCATATGGTTTCTAGCGGTGTTCCAACTAGCTTGGAGTCCTCCATTTTGAATATCGTCAGAACTTATTTGATGTATTTGGATTGTGTGATGTAAATGCCTTTAGCTTGTTGTAGAATTTGTAGACCAATAAAGAATTTGATCTCTCCAAACATTGACATCTCAAAATCTTTTCTCATTTCATCAGCAAATGATTTGCATAACATATCATTACCTCCAAATATGATATCATCAACAAATATCTCAGCAATCAGAATTTTATCATTATTATCTCCTTTCAAATACATATTACTATTATCACTTGTTATAAGGAATCCAATACTTATGAGCTAAGAGTGAAGTATTTCATACCATGCTATTGGTTCTTGTTTCAATCCATACAAGGCTTTGTGTAGTCTACAAACCTTGTTCCTCTTGTTAGGATCAACAAACCCTTCAGGTTGTTCACTGCATACCTCCTCTTCTAGTATTCCATTTAAAAATGTAGAATTGACATCCATTTGGTATACTTTGAATCCTTTGACAGGAGAATAAGCAAGTACAATTCCTACTACATCTAGTCTATCAACGGGTGCAAAGGTTTCTCCATAGTGAATAAATTCTTTTCAAGTTCATACCCTTTGCATACCAGGCTTGCTTTGTTCCTTGTGACTTCTCCATTCTCATTCAGTTTGTTTCTGAATATCCGTTTGGTACCAATGACATTTTTGTCACTCAGTCTAGGTACTAATGTCCATGTTTTTTTTCTTTTCAATCTTATCAATCTCTTCATTCATTCCACAAACCAATTCTTGATTCTCAAGTGTTGTATTAATACATTTAGGATCAAAATCAACAATGAAACATCTAGTGTTCACTGACTTACTTCTTGTTCGCATCCCAACTCTTTTATCTCCTATCATCTAGTCATGTGGATGGTGTCTTCTGACATACTTGGTATGTACACTTTTATATCTTTTTTCATCATTTTTATCATCATCTTGACCTTCATTTTGATTTTCATCACTCGGTTCATCATTGTGACAAATTTCTTGATTTTTGGTGTTTGTAACCTATTACTCGGTTGCATTACTCTATTGCTCGGTAGTGATACACTATTTCTCAGGAAAAGTGTTAGGTTCCTCACTGTAGACAAATTTTTTGTAATCTTCCGATTCCTTTTTGCTTTCGTCATCATTTTTGTCAGCAAATTCATCCACTTTAACATTTTCCCTTTCAATTATTTTGTTAGAGGATTTGTTAAGACAATTATAACCCTTGCTTTTGGTGGAATAACCTAGAAATATTTATTCATCACTTTTAGAGTCAAGTTTTCCATTTCTATCATCTTTCAATATATAACATTAACTTCCAAAAAATCTAAAGTAACTTACATTAGGTGTGTATTCATACCATAGCTCATAAGGTGTCTTATTTGTGTCTTTCTTCAACTGAACTTAGTTTAGTGTATAGACAGTAGTACTTACAGCTTCTCTCCAAAATTTTTGTGTGATTCCTGTTATCCTAATTTTCAGCATGCATCAAAATAATCATAAATAGGAAGAGATTGCATTTTAGGAGTCCCATTAATATTATCCTTCAGGTATTAATAATCAACATTTTATAATTACATTCATTTTCAAAAATTGTCATTTTGTACTCTAAAGAATTGATCACATTCCAGAATTTTTAAACTACAATTTTGATCAATTACATTGTGCATTCAAGCTGAATGTATTATACAAATGTTATTTCATCTTTCTTTTTATGTCAAAACAATAGTGCATTACAGAATAGAAGGCATAATTGAATGTATGGAGTAGAGGTCCCATGCATTGCCTTGTGGTTGGTTTTTTGATGCTTGCATATTAGGCCTCCATTGCTGGTTGCATATCAGGTCCTAGGTCTTCATATTCCATCTTCATCTGCATATAGGTATTTTTAGGGTTTACCTAAATCATGGTGAAAAATATGTTAGATCCTGTTAGATCTAAGCAATACATGGAACATAAACAACACACAATCAATCTTTCTAAAAACTGCATATCAATCTGATGAAATCAATGTAATGAGAAAACATTCATCTATAATATCTAAAGAATAGCATTAAAGGGACTTGTTCTAAACATGAAACCTTTTTCTCTGTATGATCACTTTGATATATGTTATTCTTCTCTATATAATTAGATATCTGAATGAAAGGGACTTAGTATTACCATCTGAGAAACCTTTTTCATGATTAGATCAAACTATGAGCTCACCAAATAACACAAACCAACCAATATTCATGAGCGAATGTTATCTTACATTCACTCAAAAAAATTAATTGGTGCATATGATTTGATGACCTAATAAATTGAGTGGAATTTTGTGTGCAAATAGACAAGTGTATATAACTGAATGCAGGAAAAAAAAGAAAATGATGCAATGGATGTCACGAGCCCGTGCTCAAACTTCACATAAGGAATTATATGCAAAAATATGGTTGATATCTCAAAAGGCTATTTCTCATATAGATAAGAAGGATGAGGTGCAGACATATGGAGTCAAAAGATGATACAGAAAGGACATGAACAAAGAAAGCTGGAGAATTGCAAATAATAGAGAATGAGAAAATGTTGTTACAAGTAAAAGCATGGAACAAAAGATGTGAAAACTACAAGTAAGGACAAAGATTAACAATCTCAAATCAGCATGGGTTTACACATATAGAAAGAAAAAATAATGGAAAAAGTATTACAAGTATCCATGAGCTTCATCAAATGAGATCATGCTGAAATATTGCAATACATAATGTGTTTTAGACAAACTATTGAGACAGATTCTTTTTGCAAAGTTTGTATCTCATATAGATGTTTTGAAAAGATGAACATTCATAATAATAGTTTAGGACAAGTAAAGAATTGTATATGTAGATTGGATTTACTATTTTGAAGTAAAACCCATGGGAGTCACGAGCCCATGCTCGAACCCCACGGGTTTGTTCTTTCCCATGTATACTTCAAAAGAAAAATAGTGTATTTTTATATGAAAGACAACATCATATTCAACATATTTGTGCTAACATGCTAAAGATATGCTCAGTATTGTCATCAAGACTATAAACTAAAAGTGTTTTTTTACATAATGTTGCAGTTCAAATGTCTTATATGTGTTTTTAAAAAGTGGAGTGTCATCAAACAAACAAGCATATATTGTGCTTGCTAATTACTTGTATTTGAAGACAACAAGAATGATGTTTTTATTAACACATTCAGACAATAAAAATCCCGTGTTTCACTTCAAAATTGAAACAAGCATTAAACCGACAACTTAGAGTGCAAATCCATGTGGTTATTTTAAAAGTAATGCAAATTATAGCATGTGTGAATGACAGTGAGGTTCGACATCGAGCAGTACAAAAGTTCATGGGCTAGATAGTAAATGAATAATAAGTTCAAGAGTTGTATGGAGATTTAAAGCTACAGTCAAAATCAAGCAGAGAACACCAACATGCATTAAACTCTTGGAAATTTCACATTGATGCAGTAAGTAGAGATAAATAAACAATAGAGGATATGATCACTTATATGTATGTATAGAAGCTATTGGTACATTATACTTTCAAATCATGGTTGTGTCAACTCGCAGTAGAAATGTGAAGCTTATGACTGAAAGGTGTGATAAAGTTTGAATAAAATACATTCACCGCACCTTTCAATCATAAGCTACAATTCTATATGCTTAAGAGAGTCATGGTTTCCAGTCTCAACATGGTGGTCGAGATAAAACAATCATAAATTGGTCTATTGCCCGCGTGTCTAAAGGAGGAAGTTAAAAGACATACAGTGGAGGCCGTAGTGTTTTTCTCAGTTACATGTCACACAAAAGACTAGGGATAAGTCTAAAAATATGACTGAGATGTCCCCAATTTAGAGTTGAGGTTCATGGGTCAACATCTCAATCACAGTTTAAGACCACTCCAAGATTTCAGTGGTAGTAAACTCCAAATGTACAATGGTGGCTGCAAACAAAGACCGCCAGAACTTCCTCCATACACTGCAGTTTAAAACCCAAAATGGTGGTAAGACATCAATCCGGAACCCAAGTTACAAGTGAATCTGCAGTGCCATTAGTAAATGGCTTCAAAAACACTTGATCATCAAGTATTCCAATATTTCAAGCAGACTGAAGTCAGCCCACTATGAAACCCAAAGTCAAGAAAAAAAGAAGACCGGAGATACCATATTATCAAAACATCCCAACATTAAAGAAAATGCAAGAAAACTTACAGTTGGAACCTGAGTTCAAAGCAAATGAAGATCAAAAGTCATGGCCTCTACTAAAGAAGAATGCGACAACAAAGATGACATGTGTTACATTGAGCATGTAAATGATACTTTTTCCCTCATAAAGCTCATGAAACTCAAAGTTTCTCTACAGAACAGAGGTGGAAACATAGCAAAGATTCATGGTTTCCAGTTTCAACATGGAAGCACCACACCGCAGAACAAAAACCTAAAGATGCAAATGAAACTGATGAATGGAATACATTATGTTTTACTCTCATTTGAAATCCATTGTCAGATGGAGTAAATGCAATTACAGCTCAAATGCATCAACATTCCCTCCATATTGCCACATTGGTACCTTTTTGTGCCACGACATGATAAAAATTTCTCTTTCAAATAATGGTAGTCAAGTCGACTACAAATCATGCTGGTTACCAAACCACAGCAGCATCGACCACAGTGGTATGGTGTCGGCAGAGTCAGAGATGGGTTGATGCCAAGTTGACAAGGGTTTTGAACCCTCTGAGGTTAGGTAGTCAGGTTTTTTAAGTAGGTGGTAACACTATTAGATTAAAATGTCATGTATTCAGATAGGATTTAATTGATACATTGGTAATTGGTATGGGATATCAAATTTGGGGGGCTAAAATTTAGGGGTTTTATTTTAGGGAAATTTATTAAAGCCTATAGTTTTGGAGGGCTTTTTGGAGGGAAGATTATTTGAAATAAGCCATGTTGGATATTTAGTGAGGGTTTTTGCTTTATGTTAGGGGGCTCAAATTGGTGAAAAAAGGGCTTTAGTGAATTTGTAATTCCTATAGCTGTTGATTCATTTTTCTTTCTATTCCGGTTTAAGTCCATGCTTGTAATTTTGGTTGTGTGCAAGAGGATTTCATTATTCCTTGCCATTGCTTGGGAATTCATACATGTAACTTATATACATATTTTGAGAATAATATAGTGGCCCCACTTTTTTACATACATCTTATTGTGATCACCTGTTCAAATTCCTTTTCAATTTTCTGCATATAAGAGTAATACCTTTGGAGTATGGTTTAGTGAATTGCACTGATTCCTATTCTATATTACAGAATATAACCCTTTTGTAGAATATGCATGTTGTTAATGGTAAAAGTACTGCTTGTGATCAAACCCTAGTTGTGACCTTCCAATTAACCTATGTATTGAGCAGTGAATGATAGTGTAGAGATCCACTAGGGTATGATAAGTGAATGTCAGTTTGAAGCTTCAAAAGAATCTGAATCTCCTTGGTGTATCATCTTTTTCTATTTTTTATGCAAGTTCAATTTTAAATCTCTCTTCCTTTTCACAGTTAAAATTGTCAATCAGGAGGTGATATTCCATACCAAAATATTAACCGGCCTAGAATCCAGATATTCTTCCTCATCCATAGTCCACCCATAGCTAGAGGAAGTTTCCATTGTCAGCTAGAATTTCCATGAAGCCTTAATGTTTGATTTAGGGTGACAATTCTAAGCCTGAATAGTTTTTGGCATGCCCGGTGGGACAACAAACTGCTTCTTAGTTCTGATTTAAGTTTTGTGATTGATTTTAGCTCTCAGTGTGGATTTTAATGAGTAGAACTCCAACAAGATCAAACAAGCAAGGATTTGTGTACCAGGAGTTACAGTCAAGCAGAAGAGGAGGAAGATCATCTAGAGGTGGAAGAACATCACAAGATCCAAGAGGTGCTCTATTGAATTCAAATTTATCTTCATTTGATAATCCCATTTTTGAAGATCAAGTTGTGAATTTTGAAGAACTTGAGGTTATTTTTAAAGAGATCAATCTTCCGAAGGATCTGAGTGTTCCTACTCATTCCAAATCAGAATTTCCAAGTATTGAAGATTTGTCTATAGATAATTCTATTTTTGGAGCTTCTACAAGTGTTACTTCAACAAATCCCCACAATTTGAAGACTTACCAAAGGAAGGTAGTTTAGCATACTCAACCTCCTATTGTACCTTCTATTCAGCAACAAGTACCACCAGCTATAGGAATGGCAAGAAATCTTCCTTTTTTCCCTTTTGATCAAGGTACTCCTCTCCGAATTACAAATGACAACAATATACCCTTGGCTGCCTTGAAAGGCCTGTCATCATTCACTGGAGAAGGTCAAGTAACAACTATTGAACACATCAGAGATATTGCATCCCTGTGCAATGTCCACCATGTCACGGAGGAAGATGTGGCTATGAAGCTGTTGGCTACATCACTTAAAGGTAAAGCTCTTGACTGGTTAAGAAATCTTCCAATAAGTTCTATTGCTACATGGGATGTTTTTGGGGAAAATCTTTCTAAGTTTTTTTAGGATGAATCTAACAATTTGTCTTCAGTAGAGAAATTAACTACTATCAAAAGGGCTCCTCAAGAAGAGTTAAGTGATTTTAATCTCAGATTCCAAAAAACTTGGAATAGGATTCCTACCACAGTAAGGCCCTCTGCCAAATATGCTTTTCTATACTTTCTCAAAAGCTTGAATAGTGATATTTTAGTAATGATCCAGTCCATGGGAGGAAATTCTTTACCTCAAGCCTATGATATTGCAATTAGAGTAGGGAATAGTCTCATTCAGACAGAAAAGATAGCTCCTAGGCCACCCATGCCTTACTTTCCCAATATCCAGCCCAATATGCCATTGATTACTCCACCATTAGCTCCATTGCCATCTTACAAAAGTGAAGAAATTATGCCTATGGTCCC
>MU228062.1:73637-104965 GCA_018584345.1 Thuja plicata | reverse complement strand
CTTACAAAAGTGAAGAAATTATGCCTATGGTCCCTCCTAGTGAATTGCAAAGTATAAAAAATAGCCAGCAAAATATTGAGAGCTTGCTACAAACTTTTGGGAATGAATTAGTGAACCTAAAAAGGCAACAAAGCCATCCCGTAGCCCATACTCAAAATCAATTTTCTAGTTCCTCATCTCAGCAGCCTAATCAAACCTAGTTTCAGTTAGGAAGAAAAATGGAGAGATAAGACTCTGTGTAGATTTTAGAGACCTTAAGAGGGCATCCCTAAAAGATCAGAATCCCCTCCCTTCCATGGAACAAATCCTTCAATATGTTTCAGGCTCTAAAAGATTATCACTCTTGGATGGATATTCTAGTTATAATCATATTTTAGTTAAGGAATCTAATCAATTCAAAATAGCCTTTACTACTAAATGGGGTACAATGGCCTACCAAAGGATGCCATTTGGGTTGTCAAATGCGGGGGCCACTTTTTAGAAAGCAATGGACATGGCTTTCAAAAAATTAATGTATACATTTGTTTTGGTATATCTAGATGATGTTACCATTTACAGCAAGATTGCAAACCAGCATATTGATCATTTGAAACAAATTTTAAAGAGATGTAGAGAGTTTGGAATCTCTCTTAATCCAAAGAAGTATGTCTTTGTAGTACATGAAGGCAAAATTTTAGGGTATCAAGTGTCTAAAGAAGGTACAAGAATTGATCCTGAAAGGATTCATGCAATTCTTGAGCTATCACTACCTAAACATAAAAAGGGATTGCAAAATTTATTGGAAGGATAAATTTTGTTAGACGCTTTATTCCTAATATTGCAAATTTATTGAAACCTTTGACTTCTATGTTGAAAAAAGATGTACCTTTCAGCTGGACTGCTGAGGGAAAAGAGAGTTTTGAGCAAATCAAGAATGCCTCATCTTCAGCCCCTACATTAGCTAATCCTGATTTCTCTAAGGTTTTTGTTTATATGCTTATGGTGGTATTGATATAGTTTCAGCAATGCTGGTGCAAAAGAATGAGGAAGGGCAGGAGCAGCCAGTAGCCTTTTTTAGCAAAGGTATGAATAGTTATGAGGAAAAATACAGCTTTGTGGAAAGACATGTGCTAGCTGTTATAAAGGTCTTAAATAAATTTAAGCATCTGGTTGTTGGGAATAAAATACATCTAATGATTTCACACCCTAGCATTAAAGAGTTTCTATTGAATAAATATGTAAGTGAAAAAAGGGTGGGGTGGATTACTAAAGTCATGGAGTATGATGTACAAATTCATGTAACCAAGCTAGTTCGAGGAAAATGTTTATGTGCTCAGATGGTAGAAGAAGAAGATCAGGTTAAAACTACTAAAGAGGCCATCCTTCTTCGAGGTAATTTTGTGCTTACTAATGATTCAGCATCCTGGTTATCAGATATGACTAGATTTCTACAAATTAGTCAATATCCAATACACCTTGATAGAGCCAAGAGAAGGTACTTTAGGCTTCAATCTATTCCTTATTTGCTAATTGATAACATTATGTATAGGAAAGATCTTTATGGTATGCTTCTTAAATGTATAGATTATATAGATCAAAACAAGATTCTATCTGAATTTCATGAAGGATCTTATGGAGGGCATTTCAGCCCCAAGACAACAGCATGGAAGATTCTAAGAGCTGGCTATTATTGGCCAGATTTATTCAAGGATGCTCATTCATGGGCAAGAATATACCAAAGTTGTGCCATGTTTTCAGGAAAGAAAAGGTTGGCCGCATTACCATTGAAGTCAATCATTTTTGATCAGCCATTAAACAAGTGGGGAGTGGACTTTATTAGCCCAATAAACCCTAACTCCAGTGTAGGGCATAGATGGATCTTAACTACCACAGATTATTTCACTAGATGGACTGAGGCAATTGCACTAAAAGAATCTTCTGGAAATGTTGTTCTACATTTCTATGATGATATTATTACAAGGTTTGGAGTTCCTCAGTCAATCATATTAGATAATGCTTTAGCCTTTATTGGAATAGCTATATCAGAGTGGGCTGTCAAGAATGGTATTTACTTAAGTACTTCTTCTAATTACTACCTACAGGGTAATGGTCTTGCAGAATCTACCAATAAAAACCTAATCAGGATAATAAAGAAGACTTTGCAAGGAAAAAAGAGGGATTGGCACTTTAAGTTGAAGGCAACACTATGGCTGGACAAAATTACACCTAAGTAGGTTATTGGGAATTCACCCTATGTTCTTGTTTGTGTAAAAGAGGCTAGATTTCCTATATCTACAGAATTCCCTGCACTGTAGCTAGCTGATCAAATGCTACTTTTTGAAGAAGGAGATCCCCTTGCCTTAAGGTATGTCAGTTTATTGCAATTAGAGGAAGAAAGGAGAAAGGCATTTGAAACTATGGAATTGGTCCAAGAACAAACTAAGAGGTCTTTTGACAAGAAGACTACATCCAGGGATTACAAAGAAGGTGATCTAGTACTTAAGTGGGATGTACTAAAGAGCGGGCTAGGGCAGCATGATAAATTTGATAACTTTTGGGTAGGCCCTTTTGTTATTACAGCCTACAAGGAAAACAATGCTTATCAGTTGTCCACAACTGATGCAAAAATTCTACAAATTCCAGTTAATGGAATACACCTCAAGCTTTGCTTTGAGGGTTAGGTTTTAGTCTAGGTTTTCATTTTCAAAAGGTGCTTTCCGAGCACATAGGTCCCTAGGTTGCTTAGGTCTAGGATAGCTGCATTTTCATTTCAATAATGATTGCATTCATGGTTTCAGGTTTCCTAAATCCATTGCCCAAGGATAAAGGTCTAGGATTGTGTTTAGCAGGCAGACATCCAGCAGAAGTCGCCAAAATCGTTATACTAACTTTCAGCATGCATCAAAATAATCATAAATAGGAAGAGATTTCAATTTAGGAGTCCAACTAATATTATCCTTCAGGTATTATTAATCAACATTTTATAATTACATTCATTGCCAAAAATTGTCATTTTGTACTCTAAGAAATTGATCACATTCCATAATTTTTAAATTACAATTTAGATCAATTACATTGTGCATTCAAGCTGAATGTATTATACAAATGTTATTTCATCTTTCTTTTTATGTCAAAACAATAGTGCATTTTAGAATAGAAGGCATAGTTGAAAGTATTGAGTAGAGGTCCCATGCATTGCCTTGTGGTTGGTTTTTTGATGCTTGCATATTAGGCCTCCATTGTTGGTTGCATATCAGGTCCTAGGTCTTCATAGTCCATCTTCATCTACATATAGGTCTTTTTAGGGTTTACCTGCATCATGGTGAAAAAGATGTTAGATCCAATTGGATCTACGCAATACATGGAGCATAAACAACACATAATCAATCTTCTTGAAAACTACATATCAATCTGATGAAATCAATGTAATGAGAAAACATTCATCTATAATATCCGAAGAATAGTATTAAAGGGACTTGTTCTAAACATGAAACCTTTTGCTATGTATGATCACTTTGATATATGTTATTCTTCTCTATATAATCAGATATCTGAATGAAAGGGACTTAGTATTACCATCTGAGAAACCTTTTTCATGATTAGATCAACCTATGAGTTCACCAAATAACACAAACCAACCAATATTCATGAGTGAATTTTATCTTACATTTACTCACAAACATTAATTGGTGCATATGATTTGATGACCTAATAAATTGAGTGGTATTTTGTGTGCAAATAGACAGGTGTATATAAATGAATGTAGGAAACAAAAGGAAATAATGCAATGGATGTCACGAGCCCATGCTCAAACTTCACATAAGGCATTATATGCAAAAAGATGGTTGATATCTCAGAAGGTTATTGCTCATATACATAAGAAGGATGAGGTGCAGACATATGAAGGAGTCAAAAGATGCTATAGAAAGGACATGAACAAAGAAAGCTAGAGAATTGTTGAAATGAAAGACTCTGAGGATTCACTATTTTTATGCAAATAATGGAGAATGAGAAAATGCTGTTACAAGTAAAAGCATGGAACAAAAGATGTGAAAACTACAAGTAAGGACAGAGATTAACAATCTCAAATCAGCATGGGTTTACACATACAGGAAGCAAACATAATGGAAAAAGTATTACAAGATATCCATGAGCTTCATCAAATGAGATCATGCTGAAATATTCCAATACATAATGTGTTTTAGACAAACTATTGAGATAGTTTCTTTTTGCAAAGTTTACATCTCATATAGATGTTTTGAAAAGATGAACTTTCATAATAACAGTTCAGGACAAGTATAGAATTGTATATGCAGATTGGATTTATTGTTTTGAAGTAAAACCCATGGGAGTCACGAGCCTGTGCTCGAATCCCATGGGTTTGTTCTTTCCCATGTATACTTCAAAAGAAAAACAGTGTATTTTTATATCAAAGACAACAACATATTCAACATATTTGTGCTAACATGCTAAAGAGATGCTCAGTATTGTCATCAAGACTGTAAACTAAAGGTGATTTTAACATAATGTTGTTGTTCAAATGTCTTATATGTATTTTTAAATAGTGGAGTGTCATCAAACAGAGAAGCATATATTGTGCTTGCTAATTACTTGTATTTGAAGACAGCAAGAATGATGTTTTTATTAAAACATTCAGACAATACAAATCCTGTGTTTCACTTCAAAATTGAAACAAGCATTAAACTGACAAATTCAAGTGTAAAGCCATGTGATTATTTTAAAAGTAATGCAAATTATAGCATGTGTGAATGACAGTGAGGTTCGACATCAAGCAGTACTGAAGT
Organism: Thuja plicata; assembly: GCA_018584345.1. Classification (NCBI taxonomy): domain Eukaryota; kingdom Viridiplantae; phylum Streptophyta; class Pinopsida; order Cupressales; family Cupressaceae; genus Thuja; species Thuja plicata. The sequence goes on along the minus strand of MU228062.1, from coordinate 100,181 downwards.
TCATGGGCTCGATAGTAAATGAATAATAAGTTCAAGAGTTGTATGGAGATTTAAAGCTACAGTCAACATCAAGCAGTGAACACCAACATGCATTAAGCTCTTAGAAAGTTCACATTGATGCAGTAAGAAAAGATAAATAAAAAATAGAGGAGATGATCACTTATCTGTATGTACAGAAGCTTCTGGTACATTATACTTTCAAATCATGGTTGTTTCAACTCGTAGTCAAAATGTAAAGCTTATGACTAAAAGATGTCATAAAGTTTGAAGAAAATACATTCACCGCACCTTTCAGTCATAAGCTACATTTCTATATGCTTAAGAGAGTCATGGTTTCTAGTCTCAACATGGTGGTCATGATAAAACAATCATAAATTGGTCTGTTGCCTGCGTGTCTGAAGGAGGAAGTTAAAAGACATATAGTGGAGGCCATGGTGTTTTTCTTAGTTACATGTCACAATAGACTGGGGATAGGTTTGATACTATGACTGAGATTTCCCCAGTTGAGAGCCGAGGTTCATGGGTCGACATCTCAATCATAGTTTAAGACCACTTGAAGATTGCAGTGGTAGTAAATTCAAAATGTACAGTCGTGGCCGCAAACAAAGACCGCCAAAACCTCCTTCATACACTACAGTTTAAAACCCAAAATGATGGTAAGACATCAATCCAAAACCTGAGTTATAAGTGAATCTACAGTTCCATTAGTAAAAGGCTTCAAAAACACTTCACCATCAAGTGTTCCAAGCTTTCAAGAAGACTGAAGTCAACCCACTGTGAAAGCCAAAATCAAGAAAAAAAAAAGACCAAAGATACCATATTATCAAAAAATCCCAACATTAAAGCAATTGCAAGCAAACTTATAGTTGGAACTTGAGTTCAAAGAAAATGAAGATCAAAATTTGTGGCCTTTACTGAAGAAGAATGCAACAAAAAAGATGCCATGTGTTCCATTGAGCATGTAAAAGACACTTTTTCCCTCATAAAGCTCATGAAACTCAAATTTTATCTATAGAACAAAGGCAGAAACATAACAGAGATTCATGGTTTCTAGTTTCAACATGGCGGCACCATAGAACAAAACCTTAAACATGCAAATAAAATTGATGAATGGAACACATTGTGTTTTACTCTCATTTGAAATCCATTTTCAGATGGAGTAAATGCAATTACAGTTCAAATGCATCGACATTCCCTCCTTATTGCCACATTGGTACCTTTTTGTGCCACAACATGATAAAACTATATCTTTCAAACAATGGTAGTCAAGTCAGCTACAAACTGTGCTGGTTACCAAACCATAGCAGCATCGACCACAGTGGTATGGTGTCGGCAGAGACAGAGATGGGTTGATGCCGAGTTGACAAGGGTTTTGAACCATTTGAGGTTAGGTAGTCAGGTTTTTTAAGTAGGGTGGTAACACTGTTAGATTAAAATGTCATTTATTCAGATAGGATGTAATTGATACATTGGTAATTGGTATGGGATATCAAATTTGGGGGGCTAAAATTTAGGGTTTTTGTTTTAGGGAAATTTATTAAATCCTATAGTTTTGGAGGGCTTTTTGGAGGGAAGATTATTTGAAATAAGCCATGTTGGCTATTTAGTGAGGGTTTTTTCTTTATGTTAGGGGGGTCAAATTGGTGAAAAAAGATCTTTAGTGAATTTCTGATTCCTATACTTGTTGATTCATTTTTCTTTGTATTCAAGTTTAACTCCATGCTTGTAATTTCGATTGTGTGAAAGAGGATTTCATTATTCCTTGCCATTGCTCTGGAATTCATAACTGTAACTTATATATAGATTTTGAGAAGAATATAGCGGCCCCACTTTTTTACATACATCTTATTGTGATCACCTCTTCAAATTCCTTTTCAATTTTCTTCATATAAGAGTAATACCTTTGGAGTATGGTTTAGTGAATTGCATTGATTCCTATTCTATATTATAGAATATAAGCCTTTTGCAGAATATGCATGTTGTTAATGGTAAAAGTACTGCTTGTGGTCAAACCCTAGTTGTGACCTTCCAATTAACCTATGTATTGATCAGTGAATGATAGTGAAAAGATCCACTAGGGTATGATGTGTGAATGTCAGTTTGAAGCTTCAAAAGAATCTAAATCTCCTTGGTCTATCACCTTTTTCTATTTTTTATGCAAGTTCAATTCTAAATCTCTCTTCCTTTTCTCAGTTAAAATTTTCAATCAGGAGGTGATATTCCATACCTAAATAGGAACCGGCCTAGAATCCAAAGATTCTTCCTCATCAATAGTCCACCCACAGCTAGAGGAAGTTTCCATTGTCAGATAGAATTTCCATGAAGCCTTAATGCCTGATTTAGGGTGAAAATTCTAAGCCTGAACAATTCCTTTTTTTAATCATCAGTGTTCTGGAACAATCAACAATTGATCTATTTCTTCTTTCAGCAATCCTATTATTCTATGGTGTTCTCGGTGAAGAATCTTTTCTTGTAATTCCATGCTCACTACAAAAGTTAGTGAATTCATCAGAAATAAATTCTCCTCCTTTGTCTGATCTTAGACATTTTAGTTCCTTTCCACTTTGTTTTTGAACTATATTTTATACCATTTGAACATCTTAAATTCTTATTATTTCTCTTTTAACAACATAAAATTCACCATTCTAGAATAGTCATCGACAAATAGAATGAATTATCTATCACCATAATAGCTCTTTGTTCTCATTGGTCCACATAGGTCAGTATAGACTAGTTTTGGAATATCATTAGATGTGTAGGTTTTTCTCTTGAAACTAGACTTTGTCATTTTACCATTTTGACAGTTCTTACACTTGACATGGTCGGGCTTTGACATGCTCAGAAAGCCTCTTACCTTTCTCTTCTTACTTATCCTAACCATGTTTTATAAATTCATGTGATTTAACCTTTTATGTCATAACCAAATGTCTTCATTTCTAGCCAATAAGCAAGTGGTCTTAATATCATCAAGATATAATAGGTTACATTTTGTTTGTCCACCAATACAGATCAACCTTCCTATTTCATTATATATATTTTCCTTTCTATTCTCAAATGCAACTCAGTGTAAGGTTGTATTCAGTTGTGAAACACTCAATAGATTATACTTAAGTATTTTCAGCCAATATGTATTTTTAGATCTGATCAGATTATTCAACATGATGGTTCCTTTACCTTCAACTAGACAAGGTGAGTTATTATCCATCCTAAATGATCCACCATTATAATATTCAAGAGTTTCAAAATTTTCCTTATCTCTATTCATGTGGTGACTACAACCACTATCGATAATCTAGACATCAATTTTACTAACCTTAGATATGAGTGCAGTTTCAACATACCTTTCTTCTTCATTTGAATCATCCTTCATAGCAACAAATAGTACCTCAATACCTCATCAAATTTGGTGTCAGTATTTTTAGTTTTTTTCTCAACTAGGTACCAAGCCTTCTTTCCTTTTCCTTGTACTCTCGATTATCTCTTTTGTCTGATTTTCGGTTGCTTCAGTAGCCTCAGTCATCACTTCTATCAAACTTCTTTTCATAATATCTTTCATTGTTTCTTTCATCTTTTCTTTTTGTAGGGCATTTAGCAGCAAAGTGTCCAATTTCTTTTCAATTAAAATAGACTAATGGTAATTTACCATTGTATCTACCTTTCCCTCTCTACAATCTTCTAGCCATTAGTGCTTCAATTTCATCAAGTTCTTGTTCATCACTATCACTTTCACTATCATTTCTCATAGTGTGTTTATGACTTGATTTTCTTATTTCCAGAGAAGATTTGAATGTAGAATCAATAGTGTGTAAGACACTATTGTCAAAATTTTTTATCTCAAATGAAAAAATTCCACCAATAAAACTATCTAGAGTAACATTGTTATTTGCTACTACTCTCATTTCTTCAATTGCAGATACTCTAATAGCATAAACATACAGTAAGGTTCTTATAATTTTACTTACCACTGTTTCTTCTTCAAGTACACATCCTACTCCTTGGATAGCATTAACAACCTCTTTGATTATGCAACTATACTGAGTGATGTTTTCTCCTTCCTTCATTCTTAGGTCATCAAACTTTCCTCTTACCCTTTCAACCTTAGCTTTCAAAACATTTTAATCTCCTCCATTTACTAGATTGAGTTTGTCCCACATTTTCTTTGTAATGGTGCATAATTTTACATCTTCAAATTTAGCATCGAAGAGTGTGGAAGAAAGTTATATCATCTTAGAGTTGTGTTCATGTTTTTCTCTCAATTAATCAAATGTTGAAGGTCCAGTAGGTAAAATAAATTCAGTATCCAAGTACTGTGTGAAATTAGTTCTAATACCTGATAAGTGGAGTCTTATCCTTCTTTTACATGATGCCAAGTTGTCATTGTTCAACTTAAGCACATACCTTTTTCTCATCTTGTGATCTTTAGGTTGAGTCTTTAAATCTCTTCCAAGAACACTATCTATGATACCAATTGTTAGAATAATTGAGAGTTGGGGGGGTGAATCAGTGGCCTCAAAAATTAATCCAATATCTCAACCAAAACTTATATCTCATATATAAAACCTCTAGTTATCTTCAATCCTACAAGATGTATGCCTTTAAGTAATCTTGTCAAATATATACTACTTTGTGTTTATACTATTTATCCTTTTCTAGTCTTTACTGAATAGTAGTTTATCTTTTCCTAGCCTTTACCAAATATGAATAAATAAACTTAGTGTTTACCAACCAATCCTATTTTAGTAATGTATAAAGAAAAAAAATCAAAGCAATGAACCAGATACAAATTTCACACATGGATTTTTAACATGGAAACCATGTTAAGGGAAAATCCACTATGGACCAGTAACCCAAAATTTTCAGTCTTCTCAAGTGAGCTTGGTGAAGAGCCAACCCTGTTAAAGGTTACAAACACACTGTTAAGTGTGACCTTGTTAGAGGATTTAAAACCATTGCTTAGTCTTTTAACCTTGGGCATTCACTATTATATCAACAAGAAAACCTTTTTGATACTCTTCAGTGTCTGAATACATTAAGGACTATTAAATCCCACTCAGTTAAGAGATTTTCTGAATCAACGGTTAAACTAAAACAATAACTAATATGTTCAATAATAAAAATTTTCTTTGCATATTTTCAGATCTATTGTAAGTCCATAATACATTTTTGATCAATATGCTCTTCTATTCCTTTTCTCCCCTCTTTCTTTTTTCTGCTCAGTGTCTGCAGAATTCTTGGCTTTGTTCTTTAGACTGTATAGTCATATTTGTATCAAGAATTCTATCTTAATAAGAATTATATTCAAAATTCCTCTCTTTTCATAATGAATTACTTGTCTCTTTATATAGACATGATTTCACCATTTACTATCCTTGTCTTTCTTGTTCTTGACGTAGATTGCATTCTTAATCTGCAAATCTAGCAATGCAATGCTTTAATCTTTAAAGCTTAGCTTTAGTTTTATCTAGTAAATTTCTCCTTGACAATTATGAATAAAACTAGCTTTAAATATTTAGTTCAACTAGTCGATGAAAACAAAGTAATCAATTAGTTAACTCTAATTATAGCTCCTGCCAGCTAAGTGTTTTTTCATTTCCTAACTCTAGTTCTAATCGGTGATCAACTCTTAGTTTTCTCAGTCATTGACTCAAGATGTACTCTGGAATTACCTTCAGCTCTTCTCGGGGTTCACTTCAATTATGCTAAATGTTGTAGTGCTTGGTATACACTGTGACTTCTCAGGGTTCTTTGTCCGTCAGTGTGTACTGTCAATCATTGTTTATTGTCACTCGATGTACACTAGATTTATATGTTTACCAATACATAAAATTTATCTCTTTGGTTTCTTGAAGTATATGAATATATATATATATATATATATATATATATATATATATATATATATATATATATATATGACCAATCAAATTTTATCAAATTGACATCAATGAAAATGTTAATCACTAAGTTTTGTTGATGATTAGTGACCCACACTTAGTCATTTACTTAGGCAGTTTTAGTTGGTTATCATTGTGCCAAGTTAAACATTCAAGGCTGAGCAACATTTCTGACAAAGTTTCAGGTTTCTGAGTTATATCATGCCGATCCGAGTAGAATATTAAGTGTCGAGTGATAGAGATGTTTAGTGCCAAGTAGAATAGTTTTTGCATACATATCAAGATTGATTCAAACTTTGATGTAAACGGTTTAGGCCGACTTGTATGAGATTTGGGTCGACATTTGTACGCATTTAATATTTTTCTACTAAGTTAATTTTGCATTTAATTGTTTTATACTATGCATGGCATGGAGCCAATCAACAAATCAGTATGCATTGGAGGCATAAACAATAGATCTTGATCGTTGATCTAGATCTCACAGCCAGATCTGAAAAGATATAATAAGATTGCTTCTAACCCTAGAAAAAAATTGTGAGCAAGAGATATACAAAGAAGGGTTGTATGTTCATGAGAGATGAATAGTAAGTCATTTTGAGAAGAATCCTAGATCAAGTAGAATGACTGAGAAATGACAAGTAGAGTAAAGACATATCAGATTGAGAGATCATAGAAGGTATTGGATACAGTAGATCCATCATCAATGTCTGAGAGCATAACAAAGGATCACTACTTGGAACATTCTAACATGTGTATCAGGTGAAATCTCTTAACAGAGTTGTTCTAGCAGACCATTTTTAATCTCTTAGTAGAGTGCTTACTTTACTGTAAGTTGAATCCTTTAACAAGGTAGATTGTAATTATCTTTAGTTCTTAACCGAACAGATCTTTAACCAGGTATATTGCATGTTGCAATCAAACTCTTGTAGCCATAATAGGCACACTTTATTTCTGCAGTAGTGAAGATTTTGTGGGTGTCATCCCCACCCCAGTTTTACCTATTTGGGTTTTTGGGTTACCAAATTTTGTGTTATGAGTTATACATTTCATTTTATTGATGCTATCTGATGTTAGGCTAAATTCATATATGTATGAATGTGAATCAATTTGTTTTAAGCGGTTAAGTTTTAAGATTTGATTCACCCCCCCTCTCAGTATCTTTATTTTCCAATTATTGTACTTCCAACAATTGGTATCAGAGCACAGTTCACCTACAAAATCTTTTAATCAGCTTGTGAGAACAGATCTTGAGATGGAGGTTTACAAGTTGGGTAAAGTCATTGAAAATCAGAAGATTGAGATCCAGCTAGCATTACATCAGCTTGAGATAGAAAGACAGGAATTGAATAAATAATTAATAGCTAGGAAATATTTGGCCAAAAAAATGAATGATACACATTACCAAGAAGATGACATTGCAAATCTATTTCAGGATGGAGATTCTACTGAGAGCGATGCAACAATTGTAGATCTACTGGAAAAGAATAATGCACTGTGTGAAGAAGTCAGAAACTTGAAAAGAGAACAAGAAATGCAGACAATGAGACTATGTGAAGTAGTGGAACTAAAGAACAAAGCTGAAGATGAAAAAGCTATGGCAGAAGAAGAGAAAAGAGTGATAACTATCAGACTTGATGAAAGGACACATGATGTGCAGATGATGACAATCAATCAGGTTGACATGGAAAATCAACTGCTACTTGCAAATCAGGAGATTAGTACGAAAGATATGGAAATGATAAATCTGAGATCTAAGAACAATCAATTGAAAGATGATTTGAGATCTGAGAAGGAACTTAATGAAAGGTTGAATAAGCCTAATGAAGCTTTGACTCATTTTGAGAACCTGATGGAAGCATCAAGAGGGTCAAAATATTCTTCTAGATTAGGTCACACTGAACCAAAGACATCTGCTAAGAAAGGAGAATCATCTAATAATGGTGAAAGGATGAATGCAAAGACAAAGCACAACAAGCCTATTTTCCACCACTATGGAAAACCAGGTCTTACAAAAAACATTTTTTGAAGCAAGAAAGGTAAGTCAAATCCTGAACCTAAGTTTAATGGTTATTGTTTTAATTGCATGAAAGTTGGACATAAATCACATAAGTGTTGGACTAAAGCAAGTGATGCACCCCCCAAATGAAGATTTAATGGTTATTGTTACAAGTGTCAGAAACATGGTCATAAGGAACAAGACTGTAGATCCAATGCTAAACAACAATGGACATCAAAGACACAAACAAAAGAATCTAAGAAAGGTAACACTTACAACTCAGATTATAATACAAGGCATAGTTATCATTACTATGAAGAATATGGAAAGTTACCTGAAGATTTCTTAAAGACACATGTCAGAGGGAAATCAAAGAGTTAGATGAATGGAAGATTAGTCTATTTTAGTTGTTTGAAGATAGGTCACACTAAGAGAGAGTGTAGGAAAAGATTTCCTACTCCTACTATTGAAGAAATAAGAGCACAAATGAACTAGACATGGGTAAGGAAAACAAAGTCGAGCAACAGTGAATCTACTGAAGTTGAGGTCACCAAATCCAAAGGATCAGGTGATCACACCATCTCTAACTGAGCAATAGAGGTATGTAAGGAACTACATTTAAATTTCAAATCTTACATCAGTTCCTAATATGTAAATGTGCCAAAGTCCATATCTGCATATGTTAAGATGTACCAGGACATGTTTGTGGCAAGTGCCAAGAAGAGGTATCTACACTATAGGTGCCGAGTTGGTTGGCCAAGTAAGTTGTGTAATGGCTGAGTGTGGTAAGCCAAGTGGTATGCAAGTTGTGTTAGTCAGCCAATGACAGTTGTCTTGCACTAACCTAATGGGAAAAATATTTATTTCTTACCTATCTTAACCTTTAAAGTCTATATAAGGATGAACGATCTATTCTTCATTTTACCTTGAAATTTTTAGCATTCACAAAGAGATCGAAGAAGTTACTGAGTTTGATCTTAGCAAAGTTTGTTTTGATAATTTTGTTAGCGTGCCATCGACAACCCTAAGTTGAACAGTGAAAAGTGATTTCTTGCCAAGGTACTCTATTCTTCATTATCGAACCCTAACTTCAAGAGATTATGGATGCAAGTTCTTCCACACTATTCAAAGGAATGGAGAAGGATCTAAATCAAATTAAGTTAGGAAGGAGTGATGCATGCACAACACCAAACTTTCATGCCATTCCCAAAAGTTCAATTCTAAGTGATCTAAATGGAGCCCTCTCATCGATCCCACCAAAGGTACTTATGATTCACAATGTTAGATCGTGTTACATGGTTAAAATTGGAGAAGTGGGTGATAGAAAATTGAGAAAATCCTATGACAAGTTATGTGAAATTGGAATTCTGATAGATGAATTTGAGCATTTAGCCGAAAAAGGGTTAACTCGTGCCCTAGATTTTCCAACAGAATTCAAGGATGAATGGATTAAGGTTGTCCTAAGCTGAGTTCATAATATGCATATGTGGCTGGACAATGGACCAGTAAAGATCACAAAATATATTATTCATCGAGTTACTGGATATCCTATTATCAGTGGTAAGTGGACCATGAGAGATCAGAAGAAAGAAGAGATAGCAGCTAACACTAAAGCTGTTTGGAACAATAAAGGTATGACCATCTCTAAAATTGAAGACTTAGAACTTGAATTAGAGTGAGAGAGATTGCACACAAGTTCTATCTGTCAAGCTGACTGGATAGTGTTCCCTGTACAACCATGGACCAGGCATGGAAGATAGTAAAAAAGAATCACACCTACGACCTTGCCAAGCTATAGTTGACACAACTAGCCAAGAACTTACTATCAATTAGGAAAGCCAAAAGCTCATCATGTAAGTTTGGCTCTTTGTTAATGTGTATATTATTCTATGTAGAAAAGTCATTTCCCACACTAGGAAATATTGTCTGGAAGAAGGATAGACCCATCACTTTACAGATTAGTGAATGGATTCAACAATTAGGAAATAATTTCAATAGTATTATGGGAAATTATTTTGTGGAATTTAAAAAGAGAATGAGGTTGAGGAATAGAATTCCCAATTCACTTGTGGAGAAGCAATATGAAGAGATATGTTTCTTAGTTGATACAGATTACACCTATATTCAGGCTGTGACACCTAGGGTATCATGGATGGAGCCATTTCCCTATGAAGTTAATATTGATGAAGCATTAGCAGCTATCACAACACTCCTAGTAGAGGAGATTGATACAAAAGATAAAAGATTTAGAAATTATGATGAAGCAAAGGCAAAGATTTGAATGAATCTTAAAGAAGGAACCATGGAAAGAAATAGGAAAAATATTGTGAAAGATCTAAAAAAGATGGTTGGCTTGCTGATTAATGAGGAGCTAGAGGATGCACGTCTAGACATTTCTACTAGACAAGAAGAAGATGTATCCGAGGAACAAGAAGTAGAAGTCAGTGAATTTGAAGAAGAGATTACTATTAAGGCAAAAGGAAAGAGATCACTATTAGCCAAGTAAAGAAAAACCTAGAGTTATCCCTCCCATTGCAAATCATCCAAGGACAAGGGAATCTTCCGCCACATCACCAGTAGAGAAAACAAAAGTTGATGTAAAGAAGATTGGAGAAAGTAGTTCTAGATCGAAGACAAAATTTGCATAAAAAAGGCTATGTCGATCCTACAAGTTAAGAGACCAAGAAGGAAATTGCATTTAAATCCAAAAATTGATCAAGGCAAGACAAAAATCGATGAACCTAGCAACATACCAACAACACCATTCAAAAAACCCACAAATATTAATGAGGTATGTGAGAACTTGAGAAATTTTGCAGGGTTATCTAGTTTTAAGTTTATCAGGTATGAAAAATTGAAGTTAGAAGAAAAGCATAAGGTTCAAGAAGCTCTTCTAGACATGATTTGTATTTTCAAGTTAACTCCTACATCAATAGGAAACAATGTGATGAGTGAGTTATATAATTTTCTATCTGGAAAATGGGAATTTGCACTCACAACTGAAAGACAAATAAGGGAAGGAACATTAGCTCAAGTCATTCCTGAGCTAACCAAGAAATAGAGAGAAAAATTTGTTGAAGAGTATAAGCATAAATTTATACCTAAACAAAGAGGTTATGTTGTCTTGAAGAATGATATTCATGGGATAGTACAACAGAGTACTAGGATTTGGAAGGAAATTTTTGGATTGATTTCTCCAAAAGAGAAGAAAACTGATGAAGGAACATCTGAGTTGAAGGATAAAGACATTGAATCCACCCTTGTACCACAAAAATCAGTAGTTCACATTGCTACTAAGCTTGAGAAGACTGGAACAGAAGCACAAGAAAAAATAGAGATAGCTAACATTGTTGATCTGACTATTGATAGTCCAATTGATATGACAATTGATGACTCTAGCAATCTAGATGCCGAGGGTCAGGATGAGCTGAGAGACTCAACTATAGACTCACCTATTAAGCCAACTAAGGTTGAAGAAGAGAAGAGTACAGAGGAAGATGAAGAGAGAACTCAAAAGGAATCTGAGGATAAGGATGCTCAAGAAGAAGCAGAAAAGGAGAAAAAAATTGAACACGAGGTAATTGTACAACATTCAACTATTTTGGAGGTTGTAAAATTAGTTCTAGATAGTAGTGAGGAGATAGGAGATACTAACAATGAGCCTAAAGAGAAAGAGGTAGTGCAAGTGTTGGTTGATCTACCACACTCTGCATCATCAATTCCCACTAGAACTAAGACAGGAAGCATGCCTGATCAGCAAACAATTTTGACTAAACTAAAAGATGCAATGGTGACTACTACTGAAACTGGAAAAAATATTGTAGAAACAAAGCCGAGTAGTAGTTCACTTGAATTTAAGAAGAGGAAAGTTATGAGGAAGAAGTCTCTGATTCTTGATGTCATATTAGATGAAGTTATTGCGATTCCACCATGGGATGCCAATGTTTTGTCTTATGAACAGATTGAGACTCTTCAAGAGCTACTTAGGAGGAAGAAAAGATAGGAGGAACTGAAAAGGGAGTAGAAGCAAAGAAAGTGTTACATGAAATCAAAGACATATTTGTAAAAGCTTTTGACATGGAAGATGAAAACCCTCAAGCTCCTATTCTTGAAAAGTCAGTTCATATTGTGCAAAAGGTAAATGATGACAATATTGAAGCCAATGAGAATCTATTGCAATGGTCCAAGAGTAAATTTGACAACAAGGTACTAGAAAAAATCTTAGGAGAGATTGCGGTAAAACAGGTTGAACTTTCTTCTCTGGTAGAAATTCTAGAGGGAGTTGCAACAAATATTTATTCTTTGTATAAGAGTTTATCTGATGTTGAATTCTTCACAAAGGATAATCTACAGGCTTTTAATAAATTGCAAATAGACCTCAATTCAACTGGAATTTCACTGAGTATGGATGCTAGCACTATCTCCTTACATTTTAACAGACTGACTTATGGACAAAGGAGGATAGCCGAGCTCATGGTTGAAGATGGTCAGATTAGGACCAAATTGATTACTATTCAGACAAGTCACATACCTCATCTAGAGGTCATTCAGAAAGAAATTTCATCTGCAAATGAATTGGTTAAGAGAGATTCTCATCTCTCCACTACAAAAATCTTAGTAAGTCTAGCTGCCAAGCTAGAAGTGAAAATAGAGGTTATGAAGTTTGTCAAGAACAATTGGGACTCTGCATTTGTGTCCACCTTACAACTTCATAAATAGTTTTTGGACAAGTATAACTTGACCCCACCTACAATCAGTGACAAAAACAAGGGGGAATCTAACAGGACTGACAAGGATACAACATAAGGATATTAGTACAGGCATCCATGTAAATTTTTTTTTTTGAAGGCATGTATACTATGTAAAGTTTTGTATGTAGTATGATGTACATTCCTAGGGGGAGTACAATATGTACTTAGGAAACATTTTGGATGGAATGAATTGTAATGATAAGTGTGTTTTTTCCACTAATATCAAAGGGGGAGATTATTAATCCCTAAGTTTTGTTGATGATTAGTGACCCAAACATAGTCATTTACTTAGGCAGTTTTAGTTGGTTATCATTGTGGCTGAGCTAAACATTCAAGGCCGAGCAACATTGCTGAGAAAGTTTCAGGTTGCTGAGTTACATCATGTCGAGCCGAGTAGAATATTAAGTGTTGAGTGACAGAGATGTTTAGTGCCGAGCAGAACATTTTTTGCATACATGTTAGGATTGATTCAAACTTTGATGTAAACGGTTTAGGCAGACTTGTATGAGATTTGGGTCAACATTTGTATGCATTTAATATTTATCTACTCAGTTAATTTCACATTTAATTGTTTTATACTATGCATGGCATGGAGCCAATCAAGAAATTAGTATGCATTGGAGGCATAAACAATAGATCTTGATCGTTGATCTAGATCTCGCTGCCAGATCCGAAAAGATATAATAAGATTTCGTCTAACCCTAGAAAAAAAGTGTGAGCAAGAGATATACATAGAAGGGTTGTGTGTTCATGAGAGATGAATAGTAAGTCATTTTGAGAAGAAGCCTAGATCAGGCAGAATGATAGAGCAGTGAAAAGAAGAGTAAAGACATATCATATTGAGAGATCACAGAAGGTATTGGATAGAGTAGATCCGTCATCAGCATCTGAGTGCATAACAAAGGATCACTACATGGAACATTCTAACAGGTGTATCAGGTGAAATCTCTTAATAGAGTGGTTCTAGCAAACCATTTTTAATCTCTTAGTAGAGTGCTTACTTTACTGTAAGTTGAAATCCTTTAACAAGGTAGATTGTAATGATCTTTAGTTCTTAACCCAACAGACCTTTAACCATGTAGATTTCATGTTGCAATCAAACTCTTGTAGCCCTAACAGGCACACTTTATTGCTGCAATAGTGAATATTTTGTGGTTGTCATCCCCACCCAAGTTTTACCTATTTGGGTTTCTGGGTTACCAAATTTTGTGTTATGAGTTATACATTTCATGTTATTGATGCTATCTAATGTTAGGTTAAATTCATATATGTATGAATGTGAATCAATTTGTTTTAAGTGGTTAAGTTTTAATATCTGATTTGTTTCATGTTATTGATGCTATCTGATGTTAGGTTAAATTCATATATGTATGAATGTGAATCAATTTGTTTTAAGTGGTTAATTTTTAAGATGTGAATGTTAATTTGCTTTTCCTATTATTGTACTTCCAATAGAAAATACAATACATTAACTAATTTAATGTCTTGCATTTACTTTATGCATCTTGGTGATCATCAACTTAATCATTTTCAAACATTCAATCAGTTATAGTTCATCACATAGATGCTTGAATTTTGACCTATTGTAAAGACGATGTTGATAGAGAATGAAAATGATCAAACATTGAAAATCTAAAACAAACCCAGTTCGGAAAATAAAATTTTTTATCTCTAGAAAAAATCTTATGTTCGTACAATCTGCTTTAGATTTTCTACCAAAACCAAAATCAAAATATGGGTAGTTATTAGTTAGTTTGTTGATTAGTTTTTTCAAATGAAGTTTTTAAATTTTAACATAGGGTGGTGTTTCTTCAGCCTAAAGGGTTGTGAAAACCATTCATCCACATGTATATGTGGATTAAAATGTAAACAAATAGAGACAACAATACGATACAATATTTTCCAAATTGGGTAGTTGGCTCAACAACTTGAAACATGAACTTGGATGTAACATTTTTTTCAAAATCAATAAAGCTAAGTGTTTTTTATTTCATCTATGGGAATTGATTCAATTTATTTTTTTATTAGTCTCTTGCATAAAATCTATTGATTTTTTTCAGAGTGATAGTTAGATGTTGCATACTTTTGATTAAATTTACATTTTTATTATCAATTGGTCTTTTCATCTTGCATGATTAAATTGAATTGATTTGTGGCCACAATCAGTTGGTCTTTCATTTGAAAAGTTAAATTCAAGTGAAATAGTTGTGGATTTATCTTGAGATACATGCTCATTTGAACACTTTTGAAGTTATATGTTTCTTGCAAACTATCTTTAAGGTTGTACATAGAGTTGGGATGATTTTGACTCTATTGCCAATGATAGAATAAGGCACTAATCTACTCATTAATTTCATTATAGTTATTTAGTTTATTTTTTAAGGTTAAATGACATCCTATCCATCTATTATTTTCCATTTATACATATATTTTCTAAACATTCTTTCAATTACTCAAAGTATTTTATTTTTACAGTTTATGATATATTGATTTTAGTTAGATTTATTTCAAGTGCCTTTGCCATACTTCAGAAAGAGGATTTTAGGTGCGTTATATCCTTTATAAATAGCCTTAGGATAAATTTAACATATAGGCTTACCCACCTTGGTTTTAAAGAGCCAGAATTGTAGAAGGTTCAACCTTGCCTTGGTTGAATCTTGTTAGTTGGACAAATCATTTTGGTTTCCCACCATAGGATTGGCATGTCCATAGGAAATCCAATATTTTATTTGAGCACCAATAGATTGGTGACTCAGAAGGGGAGAGTTTATCACAATAAGTATTGTGAAGTTACCCAAAGTTTCAGATTTCACTGATCAAAGAATAGTTGTACCTGTAAACTCTCCTAGAAGGATGAATCTAGAAGACCAGCAAACAACATTTTCATCGAAAGAGCTGGTGACTCTATTTAGTAAAATTTTTTGTCAGTGAACCTACTGAGGGAGAAGACTTAGAAAGTGATGGTATTTCTTTTCTTTGTGATGTAGAGGGTTTAGGACTCTAGTGATTTCATTCCCCAAAAGCACTCCTAATCTCTCCTAACCATCCAATGGCTATCTCTTATTGTGTTCTCCCCCAAATTTGTATCTCCAAGATCCTCACTATAAGATTCTCCTCCAAGGTCTACTTTATTTATTGAAGATTCTAACACTTCTAGGTACACTAGTCCAACTAACTCTCTAATTACCTAGGCTTCTCCACTAGATTTCCTTGTAGAATTCCAAATACCTTCTTAAGATCTTCTCATACATTCAATTAGGCTCTTGTTTATATTATTGGACCATTCATAGGTCTTTAGAACCCTTTCCCACACTTTTGGATACTTTACCAATTCATTTGGTATCAAATTCACTAGGAGGTCTAATTGGTTTGTTTCCTAGTAGGTCTAATTTCACTATTTTGGGGATAATGCTAAAAAAAAATCCAAATAAACCCCACAAAAGACCTCTAAAATATTCAAGATATCTATCAACCCTATCAGAATCCAAAGTATTAGCTCCTGGATGCATCCATAACCCTAGTTTCTATCAGGCCCTAATTTTTAGCCTATTAATTAGGCCTATGGACCAGTTTGGACCAATTGTCACCTAATTGATCTGAAAACTTCATTTCACCTCCTCCCACATTTTAATCCTTCAAGGAGAATATCTAGTTCTTCTAAAAATGCCTCTAAGTCTTTTCCCTAAGATCATGCATGCTCGTACAAAATCCTTCTTCACCCTATCCAGCCTCACCTATTCCTAACAGTCAGCCATAAGGCATCAAACTTGGTCTTGAAACCTCATTCAAACAATAAAAAGGAAAACAAAAAACTTTTTTAAAGACTCTAACCCTCCATTCCCTATGGTTTTAGCCATTTCCACTAAGGGATTTTTAGGTTAGAGCCATTTTCGGCACTGAGAATCTGCAAATGGAATTACAGACCAGTGACCTTGTATTTAATGTAACTCTCTACTCCTATAACTTCAAGGAAAAATAAATTATGAAAAAGAAGGATATCATTAATCAATACACCCCCATGGGGTCCGATCTCCTTTCCCAATCTATACACAGTCATACAGAGTGCAGAAAACTCTATGAATTACAAAGATACAGTCAAAGGCATCCGTATAGAAGTACCAAAAACAAGTCTTGCAATCCAAAATTTCATTAACCCCTAAAAATAATCAAATCCATGCTCATATACCAATCATTATTAGTTACAACCACTCTAACTTCATTTTGCAACATCTTGTCAAGAACTTGTAAAAGTTGCTAGCAACTTTTACATTCTGAGCAATTTGACTTCTTTTGTCAACTCAATGCTCATGGTTGAATTATATGACCATAATTCGGATATGTAGGATCCCAAGACACATCCTAAACTCAAGATACACAAAAATAAAACATTTTGTCTTTCTAGGTCAAAATGACCCTCAAACACCTAATGAGCACTCTTGGCTCTTACAAACATGAACAAATTTCCTAACATCTGACTATAAATTAGGCTAATAGTAATGCATATTCACTTTCTCCAATTTTTTATCCACTCCAAAGTGGCTTCCCAAGCTTCCTTGGTCTTTCTCCTTCACAATGTTCTCCCTCATTGAGCACCGAGGTATACACATGAGGTGTCGTTTAAACAATAGTCCTTCCTACAACATATAATCAATGAATTCCACCTTGAATCCCTATTGGAACTTTACACAGGCCTCATAGGCATCTTTGAAGTCATTATCCTCTTTGTAGAGGTCTTTCAAGTCATTCAACCCCACACTCTGCAATTGTATCTCCTGTATAGTTAATACTCTTTAGCTAAGAGCATCTGCAACCTTGTTGCTAACCCCTTTCTTATGGTTGATGACAAATGTGTAAGCTTGCAAAGATTCTACCCACTTTAGGTGCCTTTGATTGAGTTTTTATTTCCCATTAAAGAAACTTAGAGTATGGTTATCAATGTAGGCCACAAACTCCCTAGGTAGCAGACAATGTCTCTATTTTTTAAGGGCTTTTACCATAGCATACAACTCCAAATCATAGGTGGAGTACTTTTGTTTGGACTCATTTAAATTCTCTAAAAAGAATGCCATAGGGTGTCCCTCTTGTCTTAACACTACTCCAATGGCTAGCTTGCTAGCTCACACTCCACCTCAAATAGCTGATTTAAATTGGGAAACCTAAGTGTAGGTAATTATTCTATCCTCTTTTTCAACATTTCAAACCCTTGGTCTGTTGGTATAGTTCATTTAAATTGTCATTTAATTCCACTTTTGAAAGTTTTGAGGATAGGGGCACATACATGACTGAAATATCTTACAAATTTACTATAGTAGGAGGCCAATCCATGAAAAATCCTAAC
Organism: Thuja plicata; assembly: GCA_018584345.1. Taxonomy (NCBI): domain Eukaryota; kingdom Viridiplantae; phylum Streptophyta; class Pinopsida; order Cupressales; family Cupressaceae; genus Thuja; species Thuja plicata. The sequence continues at coordinate 82,202 of MU228062.1, read as the reverse complement.
ATCCCCTATGGACATAGGTGTAGGCCATTCCAAAATTTACTTAACCTTATCAAGGTCCATCTTCATGAATCCATTAGCAACCACAAAACTAAGATAAAATAATTCAGTTTTTTGGAACTCACACTTTTCTTGATTGATCATCAACTTCTCTTGATGTAGCATCCTCAAGACCATCTCAAAATTCTTCATATTCTCCTCCTTGGACCTTCTAAATATAAAAATCTCATCAAGATATACTATTACAAACATACAAATAAAATATGCTAGCACTTTATTCATGAGCCTCATTAATGTTCTAGGTGCATTAGTTAGGCCAAAGGGAATTACTAGCCACTCATACAACCCTTCATTGGTTTTGAAGGCTATTTTCCACTCATCACCAGGCCTAACCCTAATTTGGTGATATCCTGACTTCAAATCCACCTTGAAAAAATAACATGAACCTCCCAAATTGTCCACCAAATCCTCAATCTGGGGCATTGGGAATCTATATCTGATTGTAATCTTGTTTATAGCCCTGGAATCTATACACATCCTCCATTTTCCATCCTTCTTAGGTGCAAGTACATTTGGCAAAGCACAAGGACTCAAACTCTTCCTTATTAGTCCCTTTTCCAACAAATCTTGAATCTATTTTTCTATCTCTGCATTGTGACTTGGTGTCATATTATATGTTGCTTTGTTTGGAAAATTTTCTCCAGGAATGAGGTCTATCTGATGACTCACATCCCTAATGGGTGGTAGTGTAGTTGGAAACACATTATCCACTATGTCATGATATCTTTCCAACAATGCTTGTACCTCTAGTGGCATGTTGGCTTTCTCTTTGGTCTCCTCCTTTGCCTTCACTATCACTGCACAACAGGCTCTTTTCTCCTTCTTCATAGCTTTTATAAACTCCTTTCCAATCAATAGCATCACACTGGTTCCCACATGCTTCTCCTCATTAGGTTCCTGCAGTGGATCCATTTTAAACTTCTTCCCTAGCTTGGTGATTACATAGTTGTTCTTTTCTCTATCATGGATAGCCATCACATCATATTGCCAACGATGCCCTAAAAGAAGATGACATGCATCCATTGGAAATATGTCACATAGGACCTCGTCCTTATACTCACCTATTTCAAACTCCACCAAGGTTTGTTCATCTACCACTATGTGTTGACCCTTGTTTAACCATGAAACTTTATAGGGTGTGGTATGAGATATCCTTCTAAGCCTTAGTTTGTCCACCATCTCTATTGATACTATATTCTCAATAGATCCAGAGTCCACTATCACTTTGCAAATATTTCCATGGGACCTACAAGTTGTCTTAAAAAAATTATGTCTTTGAGGTGGCTCTATGGTATTAGGTACTTTCAATAAAGTCCTTCTCAACATTAGATTCTCTCCATCCATTACTAGCCCTGCCTTGGAAATGGGAGAAGTGACACTTTGTGTATCATCCTCTTGTACCAACTGATTCCTTCTATCTCTAGTAGAAGATGAGGTATCCTTTTCAGGAAATCTACCCATTTTTTGATCCACTTGATTACAGTTATAACATCTACCAGTGAGGACTTAATTAGATCTTCCTTGAGACTGAAACCTACCTCTTGGTGGTTTGCTTCCTCTATATCCCCCTCTTTGAAAAGATCCTCTGAACTGATTACCCCCACTATTATCCATAGAATTATTCTCCTCTGGTCTATTTGGGATTTTTCCTCTACCAAAATTACTCCTACCTCTAAATCCTCTGTTATTTTTACCACCTCTTCCTCTTTTATGGAAGTCATTCCTCCTTCTAGCCTTATCCTCTGCTCTCAAGGATAATGGAAAACACATGTACATAATGTCAGGATCCATCATACTAATTTCATCTTGTATCCCTTGTCTCAACCCATTGGGATACCCTGCTACCTTCTCCATTGCTTCTTCTTGTCTTCTAGCCCTTAGGCTAAGTTTGTGAAACTCTTTAGTATAGGCACTAACTGTCATCTCCTTTTGTCTCGAGTTCTGTAACTTTTGATACATCTAAATCTCATAGTCAATAGGAAAGAATTGCACCCTCAATCTGATCTTCATCCTCTCCCAAAAAAATATCTTCTTCTTTCCATTTTTTACCCTATCATTGTGCATCATTATCCACCACACCAATGCAGAACCTTTGATCCTAGCCTTGGCATAGCTAACTTTATTTTTCTCTGATACCTCTCATATCATCTTAAAATGGAAGAAATTCCATGATAAAATTGTTTAGCCCTCCTTAGGGGATGTTTTTTACCACCATCATATTGCCCCCTCTTTTCTGCATCATCTCCTGCTTCTGTGCCTGTTTAGGACCCTGATTGGGCCTCTCCAGGCACCTTCTATCCCACCTGGGACTTTTTCCAGTGGTTTTGACCCTCTGGGTCAAGGTAGACCTTGACCTTGGTCTAGGTCAAGGTCAACCTCAACCTTGACCTAGGTCAGCATCGACCTCAACCTTGACCTGGGTCCCCCTTTCAAATTTGGAAATCTGTCGGTTGCTGGAGGTCATCCAAAATTCATTTCCCGCTTCCAGGTCGGCTTTTTTGGGGTTCCAAAGTGGTAAATCTTAAATTATATTTAATATAGGTCCTCATCTATGAGCATGGTTATAATTGGAATTTAATTCTCCTATGTCGGCCTTCTTAGAAGATTGTGCCCTAGTTTCATATAAAAGGAAGCCTTTCTCTCTCATTTGCTCTAAGTCTTCTAAGTGCAAAAAGCTCTAACCAAGATTTTTTCAAGAAGTAAAAAGTTCAAGCATCCATTGTTATACATGTTTCCAAGCTTTCAAGGTGTTCAATTATTCTTCCCAAGCATTCAATTTCTCCATTGAAGATCAAGGATTCAATCTCTCAAGCCTTTGAAGGGATTTGGTTCAAGCATTCAAGATTCATCATTCGAAACCCTAAATCTAGCCATCATGGTGGTATGATCTTCCTTCAAGATCCTTTGTGCATCCTCAAGACTCTTTCATCATCTCTTCAAGGTGGATTCCAAGCATACAATCAGGAATTTTTATGGTTTCTAAAGTCCATGCTTTCTTATATACATAATTGTCTACATTAGAATTACAATTGCATGTCCATTGAATATCATAGCTTCATTGTTAGATTCAATTCTACTACTTGCTAGAATTATTATTTCAATTATTGATTTCAAGGTTAATTCCTAAATTGGGGTTTGACTAAGGCAAACCCCTCCCCCCAAAAAACAAACCTCTTTTTCTTTTAGGTACAGGTTTGGGACTACAGATTTGAACTGAGATCTGGATACCCTTTTCGGCCAACTTTCAGGATCCATGAACAAATTTTTTGTCGAACCTGTGTAGGTCAAGGTTGACATTATTGGGTTAGGGGTGACATTTGTGGGTCAAGGTTGACCTTTTTCACAAGATGGTGTTGGAACAGAAAAATATTTCTGGGTTTTGTTTGTCTCTGCATTTCCTTTCTAGATCATACTTCAGTTTTTCCAGAAATAGAGTATAGACCTTAGAAAACAACATTCTTTGATCTGCAATTCTTCAAGTTTAGTGCATTTCTCCTATCCATTTCAATTAAAATCCTTAATCATGCTAAATATATCACACATTTACATTCACACCCACACATTTTAAGAGGGAAACCTAGGATCTCCTTCTTTATGCCTATTTCCAATAGATTAATTCATTTATGCATTGATCCTTTTTATGTTGATCAATTTGGATCCTTCCTTTGTGCATTTGAGAATAAAGGGGAATGTCTTATTTATACCTCCAATATAAACATTAAATGTAAGGTGACAAGTGATTTGAGTATCAAGACACTCTTATTCTAATAACATCATTTTTCTACTTTACATTTTGGTGAACCCGCGATAGACAAGTCTTTCTCTTTGGTGTTAGATTTGCATTTCATATTAGGTCTTGCATGCATATAGAAGTATCTTTTCTTTTATTATCTTGGATTTATATTTCAAAATTCATAAAAATCACAAAATTTCATTAAAAATACAAAAACATTTACATTTTTCATTGTGTTCAACATGTATGATTTTTGTTTTGAATACTTTGATGAGGCTTTTGTTGCTAAAGAGGATAGATCCCCTAATGAGGTACATGGAAGTGAGGATGAAATTTGTTCAAATAAGATCTCCATTGATCCTGTTCCTATTTTATCCTCATCTACAATCTCTTCAATTGACCTTTACCATAGAAGTGATTTAATGATAGATGTTACTTCTAATATATGTCTTTTCTATGAGCCTACTTTAGAATATAATTCTTCCCCCTTTAGGGATCAAGCTTTAGATGCTCCTACAATGTGCTTTATTGATAAGGAGGATAATCCTCCTATTTGGGATGAACCCTTGGATTTGGATGTTGATTACTCTCTTCCTCATGAAGCCATTGTAGATAATCCTCCTATTTGGGATGAACCTTTGGATTTGGATGTTGATTATTATCTTCCTCATAAGGCCATTATGGGTGATTTTACTTTTTGGGATGAACCCTTGGATAAAGACATTGATTTATCTCCTTCTTGTAAAGATGATTTGATACAAGAGGGTGATTTATTAATGGATGACATATTCATACATGATGGTGACTCTTTTTCTAAAACACAATCCCCTTATACAGACATTTTAGAGAAAGAAGAAAACATTATATATGCTTCACCTCCATTTGAGATTCCTTCCAGTGATGAGGCATTAGCAGAGAATGATATGAATTCCCTTAATGCTCTCCCTCTTAGTGATGATCCCATGGAGGATCAAGCTCCTACCCCATCTTCTCCTAGGATGTATTCCTTTATTTTTCCTTCTTGTGAATCTATCCAACATACTAATGATGACGTAGTGACTACTGAAGTTCAATTGACTTCTTTTCATATGGCTTCTTGTTATGGTCATAGTTATCATTTACTAGTTAAACAAGGATTCCATAGTTAAGGATGTGCTAAGAATAAATAGGGAAAGAAAATTCCCTTACAGAATGGGGGGCATGAGCATTCTTATGGATTGGGATTTAATCCTCAACAACACATCAATGTTACCGACATCTTAAATAACACTTCAAAACATGACGACCCTATGAAGGAATTTGACCAAGAGGTTGTTCTGCCTAAGCTCTTTCATGCTAAGATAATTACAAGACCTAAACACAAAAAGAAACATAGTCTATACTTGAAGATTCTTCCTTTTTGTTTCTATCATAGATTTCATGATCACTCTAATGAATTTCAAGCTTTACATTATAAGATTAGGTAGCTCATTGATAGTAAATTTATTTATATATTATGTGGCAATGAGTTATATTTCAATCCAACTTTCTCTAAATAACATTTATGTTCCTATTATGGAACTCCATATTATGCAAAAAATGTTATCCTAATCTTTGGGGGCTCATTGTCATGCATAGTATTGTGAGCGATATAATAGGCCCCCTTTCATCCTTGTACATACACTTGGGGGTCAAGGATGCCATCTCCTTCTTTTCTATCTTTCTGGGATTCACTTTTACCTTGGTTAAGAAGTATCTATCTATTATGTGATATCCAATCATACATGAAAATCTTGGTTTGCATTAAGGATCTATGTCCTTGATTATAACCTATTTCGTTGTTTTTGGGTTTCCATGGTTGATAAATCTCTCATCTTGGAAACTGAATAATGTGCTATCCCTCAAGGGTTACTTTTTCACTTCTCACGTGATATCTCTTTGCTACAATATCTCTTGATATAATTTTATATATCCCTTGCTTTCACCCCTGGGGGACAAGGTATTCTCTTTTTTCCTCTATCTAAGGATCTACTTTCTTTAGCTTAGTGGCATTTTTTTATCATATAACATTATTTCCTTATAAAGATATATGTTTTTGACTATGGATACCCTCTTATATGAGAGGTGATTGTCCTAGGTCATCACCTCTTCTTTATTTTTCAAACTATGATTTTGATAAACTCTTTCTCTTTCTTTGGGTTAGAGTTTGAATCCTTCATTTTTAGATTCCAATTCCTCTTCATCGCAGGGGGCTTGTTGATTGAATCTTTGGTCCCTCTTTTCTTTAGAAGATGAAATTTTATCCTAAGCACTCCTCTATGGTGAGGGTTTTGTTGATAAGATCTCTTCCCTTTTGAGGATCATTTTTCCATAAGTGACATATCAATTTCATGATTATCTATATTCTTGGATGTAAGGGTCAAGGCTCTTCACTAAGAATATGGTATACATTGTTGTTAAGCTGGATATCTCCTTACCTTGTGAAGTAGGTATCCTCTTTTCTCTTCCTTATCCTACCTAGTGGGTAGTCATGATAAGGAGGGGGCATATATACAGTCTCCCTTGTACTATAGTTTACATTAATTTACATTATGCAGCATACTAAATCCTTGGAAGGTAATGCACATAAGTTGCTAAATCCTTAAGGGACACACATTTTTAATTTTATTTTTGATAAATACTCCGAAGGTAACACACATAAGTTTCTAAATCCTGAAGAGATACACACCCTTTTATTTTACAATATGCTAAATCCTCAAAAGGTAATGCACATAAGTTGCTAAATCCTAAATGGACATGCATTTTATATTCCATAGTGATACAAGAATATGGATCTATGGATATTTTTAAAGCCATCAGAAGATGTACTTACAATTAGAAGCACAGTTTATGGGTTAACCTATTGGGCTCTCCCTCCTTGGTGATTCATAGTAAGGTGGGCATCTTACTAGGTGAGTTAATCACTTTCTCTTCTCTCTTTCACTTTCATGCTTGTAGGATTAGATCATGAAGCTATGTTATCTATGGTGTTGTTCTTGTCTTACTTATGTAGTCATGTATGTTTTCTATGATTGATTGCTCTTTAATTTCATATATTTATGCATGTATGTTGAGTTAGAACCCATATTCTGGAGGCTCATGTCCCTGACTTAGTGATATTCTACCTCATTTCAATCCACCAAGATCTTTTTCTTCTAACTTTACTGTAATTATGTTTGATTTCCATACTTCCACTAAAGTGGGGCTTAATGCATCATCTTAAAATGGAAGAAATTCCATGATAAAATTTTTTAGCCCTCCTTAGGGGATGTTTTTGACCACCATCATACTTCCCCCTCTTTTCTGCATCATCTTTTTCTTCTATGCCTATTTAGGACCCTGATTGGGCCTCTCCAGGCACCTTCTATCCCACCTGCAACTTTTTCCAGGGGTTCTGAACCCCTGGGTCAAGGTCAACCTCGACCTTGACCTAGGTCAAGGTTGACCTCAACCTTGACCTAGGTCAGGGTCAACCTTGACTTTGACCTGGGTCCCCCTTTCAAATTTGGAAATCTGTTGGTTGCCAGAGGTCATCCAAAATTCCTTTCCCACTTCCGGGTCGGCTGTTTTGGGGTTCCAAAGTGGTAAATCTTAAATTATATTTAATATAGGTCCTCTTCTAGGGGCATGGGTATAATTGGAATTTAATTCTCTTATGTCAGCCTCCTTAGAAGATTATGCCCTAGTTTCATATAAAAGGAAGCCTTTCTCTCTCATTTGCTCTAAGTCTTCTAAGTGCAAAAAGCTCTAACCAAGATTTTGTCAAGAAGAAAAAGGTTCAAGCATCCATTCTTTTACATGTTTCCAAGCTTTCAAGGTGTTTAATTATTATTCCCAAGGATTCAAGTTCTCCATTGAAGATCAAGGATTCAAGCTCTCAAGCCTTTGAAAGGATTTGGTTCAAGCATTCAAGATTCATCATCCAAAACCCTAGATCTAGCCATCATGGTGGTGTGATCTTCCTTCAAGATCCTTTGTGCATCCTCAAGAATCTTTCATCATCTCTTCAAGGTGGATTCCAAGCATACAATCATGGATGTTTATGGTTTCGAAAGTCCATGCTTTCATATTTACGTATTTGTCTACATTAGAGTTACAATTGCATGTCCATTGAATATCATAGTTTCATTGTTAGATTCAATTCTACTACTTGCTAGCATTCTTATTTCAATTATTGATTTCAAGGTTAATTCCTAAATCAGGGTTTGACTAAGGCAAACCCCTCCCCCCCAAAAAAAACAAACCTCTTTTTCTTCCAGGTACAAGTTTGCGATTGTAGATTTGAATCTAGATCTGGATACCCTTTTTCACCAACTTCCGGGATACGTGAACAGAGTTTCTATTGGACATGTGCAGATCAAGGTCGACATTATTGGGTTAGGGGTAAAATTTGTGGGTCAAGGTCAACCTTTTTCACTAGACAGTGTCGGAAAAGAAAAATATTTCTGGGTTTTGTTTGTCTCTGTGTTTCCTTTCTAGAACATACTTCAATTTTTCCAGAAATAGAGTACAGACCTCAGAAAATAACATTCTTTGATCTGCAATTCTTCAAGGTTAGTGCATTTATCCTATCCATTTCAATTCAAATCCTTAATCATTCTAAATCTATCACACATTTACATTAAAACCTACACATTTTAAGAGGGAAACCTAGGATCTCCTTCTTTATTCCTATTTCCAATAGATTGATTCATTTATGCATTGATCCTTTTTGGGTTGATCAATTTGGATCCTTCCTTTGTGCATTTGAGAATAAA
>MU228062.1:63096-73587 GCA_018584345.1 Thuja plicata | reverse complement strand
ATTGATTCATTTATGCATTGATCCTTTTTGGGTTGATCAATTTGGATCCTTCCTTTGTGCATTTGAGAATAAAGGGGAATGTATTATTTATCCCTCCACTCTAAACATTAAATGTAAGGTGATAAGTAATTTGAGTATCAAGACACTCTTATTCTAATAACATCATTTATCTACGTTACACCTCTTTGTAATCAAACTGGTTGTCTATGGCCTTTAGCCAATCTAATAACTCCTCACCATTCAAGTTGTGAAACTAGTAAGGTATATGTTCCATACTATCTCTATTAATGGACTTAAATGCATCCACGAATACCTTTTTATCTTTATCCATAGTTGGTTCTTTCCCTTTGTTAGATGTCTCTTCTGACTGACTTTCAACATCTTCATCACTCTCATCTCCCCATTCAGTGATCTTCTTTTTACTCTTTGTCTCTATAAAATTAGCTCTTGCCAATATTTCTTGGACCAATTCCACTATGAAATCCTTACTCATTTCCTTAGGTGGTATTTTTTCAACCTTGTGGCTTCCTTCTTCTTAAGACATACACCAAACTGTTAAGTTATGGCTCTGATACCACTCTGATGCAGAGGGTTTCAGACTCTAGTGATTTCTTTCCCCCAAAGTAGTCCTAATCTCTCCTAACTATCCAATGGCTAGCTCTTCTTGTGTTCTTCCCCAAGATGGATCTCCAATATCCTCACTATAAACTTCTCCTCAAACATATAGTTGATTTATTGAAGATTCTAACAGTTCTAAGTACACTAGACCAACTAGCTCTTCAATTACCTAAGCTTCTTCACTAGATTTCCTTCTATAATCCCAAAATCCTACTTAGGATATTCCCAAACATTCACTTAGGCTCTTTTATATTTTATTGGCCCATTCATAGGTCTTTAGAAACCTTTCCCACACTTTTGGATACTTTACCAATTCATTTGGTATCAAATTCACTAGGAGGCCTAATTGGCTTGTTTCCTAGTAGGTCTAATTTCACTATTTTTGGGCTAATGCTCCCAAATCCTCCAAAAAACCCAACAAAAGACCTTCAAAATATTCAACATATCTATCAACCCTATTAGAATCTAAAATCTTAGCTCCTGGATGCACCCATAACCCTAGTTTCTATCAGGCCCTAATTTTCACCCTATTAATTAGGCCTCTGGACCAGTTTGGACCAATTGTCACCTAATTGATCTGCAAACTTTGTTTCACCTCCTCCACCTTTGAATACTTCTAGGAGACTATCTAGGGCTTATGAAAATTCATCTAATTCTTTTCCCTAAGATCATGGGTTCTCGTATCAAACCCATCTTCACCCTGTTCAGGCTCACCTGTTCCTAACAATCAGCCATAGGACATAAAACTTGGTCTTGAAACCTCATTGAAACAAAAAAAAGAAAAAAAAAACCTTATGTACAAAATATAACCCTCCATACCATATGGTTTCAGCCATTTCCACTGGTGGATGCTTAGATTAGAGTCATTTTGGGCACTGAGACTCGGCAAATGGAATTACAGACCAGTGACCTTGCAATTAATGTAACTCTCTGCTCCTAGAACTTCAAGAAAACTAAAGTATGAAAAAGAAAGATAACATGAAGAAATACACCCGTATGGGGTCTGATCTCCTTTCCCAATCCATACATATCCATATAGAGTGCAAAAAACTCTATGAATTACAAAGATACAGTCAAAGGTATTTGTACAAAAGTACCAAAAACAAATTTTTCAATCCAAAATTTCATTAACCCCTCAAAATAATCAAATCACTGCTCATATACCAAGCAAGATCAGTTACAACTGCTCTAACTTCATTTTGCAACTTCTTTTCAAGAAGATGCAAAATTTCCTCAAGCAACTTTTACATTTTGAGAAATTTGAATTCTTTTGTCAACTTGATGATCAAGGTTGACTTCTATGACCATAATTAGAAAATGTAGGATCCCAAGACACATCCTAAATGCAATATACACAAAAATAACACATTTTGTCTTTCTAGGTCAAACTGCACCCAAAACACCTAATGAGCACTCTTGGCTCTTACAAACATGAACTTGATCAACATTGTATCCAACCTATTGGAGCTTATTCTAAACCACACAAAAACACCTATTAAAACCCTGAAACACACTAACACATCAAAATGGGAGGTTCTCTGCACCACTTTGGAAAGGTGGACAGTTTATTTTCAGGATGTATCAACCATTTCAAAGAAGACCATTTATTCCATATGGCATCAGGCCATTGGATCTTAGGAGATCGCAGTGCATCCCAAATAAGTTATTCCCACAACTTTCACAACTTTTACCAAAGTTCCATAGAGAATGGGATGAATCAGCACTGCAGCACTCGGGTGCATTTTATATATTCATAGAATATTATGAGGTTTCTACAAAGGATAAAGTGACGAAGCTATTTGTCATTTAATTAAAATACAATGAAAAAGAAGAATATGAATCATTACCTACACAGTCCATTTCATCATGGAGACATTTTGAGAAATGGTTTCTTAATGTATTTCATTATGCAAGTGAGGAAGACAACATGTGTTAAGAACAATATGAAGAACAAAACTGCAACATGGAATCGAATATTAATATATCTCCACTTGATGAATTCTTTAGTTTGGATTGATTTGAGTGGGAGTATACACCATATTGTTTTATAAGGATGGCAAGAATTTATAACAAGATACCATCAAACATTATACCCCAACTGAAGGAGTTAATAAGAAAATTTTGTGAGTTAAAGGAATCTTTCCATATGGCCGTGATCTAAATCTTTTATTTCAACTATTAAAAGAAGATGATGAAGACGTAGAAAAGGAGGCTTATGATCATCTTAAACAAGGCCTTTTGCTTGATTGAAATATTAATGATGAAGATGAAAATATATAGGAAGAAGATCCGCTTTACATTATGGAAGAAGAATCTTACCTGTCCCCTTTGGATACATTCTTAAATTTGGAAAGATATGAGGGTGAATCTGCAGTACTTTTTTTCATGAGAATGATAAATATTTACCGGGAAATACCTTCATATAGAAGGCCTCTAGGAAGGAAATTAATGGATAAACTTCATGAGTTAGGAGTATATCATGATTCTCAACTGATAAATTTTCTTGAGAAAGTATATGAGGTATTGAGGGAAAGAAATGATGAATATAGGGTATAAATTACAATGCTCCAAATTTGAATGCAACTAGAGTTTATGATCTGATTGAAAAGGCTCCTATACATGGAAATGTTGTTGACATTTGTGCTGAAATAGATAAAAATGGAATGAATGTTGACATGGAGTCCATGAAAATTTGGATCAAGTTGAAGAATAATCTGTACATAATGAGATGTTTATGGAAATATGTATCAATGAACATGATGATGAGGAAGAAAACCTTCTCAGTATAGAAGAAATTTCAGCTTTGTTAGACATGGAATATCAAAAATATGTTGAGAAGAGTGGTCAATTTTTTTTCATCATGATAAGAAAGTTCATGGATCAGTATATAGTCAGGGAGTACTAGACAACGGAGATGATAACTTCAAAAAATCAAATAGAGGAGATAAAAAGAATAACATACAACATATGAACAACATGAAGTTTCATAAAATAATGTGAATGAAGATATTAGACTTATTGGTGAAACATCCAATGATCCTAATGAAAACTCTCATGAATGTGTGCCTAAATTTTCTAAGTTCCCAAATCCAGTGTCTAAAGACGAACTAGAGGAAGATTAATATGTGTTATCTATGTTCTTGAATCTATTATGTGAAGAAGATTTTCTATACAATAAAATCTATCAACATCATGATGAAGGTAGCAGGCCTAATGATGATTTTGAAGTTGTTAACACTCAAAATATGCATCTAGAAGGTAATATATCATTCAGTTCATCCTTTGAGAGAAATTTGTATCAGACTTCTGAAGATGTGACTAAAATAACCAAGCATAATGATGAAAATATGTTGAAGAAAACTTCTGAAAATTATCCAGATATCATATCTGATCAAATTCTTGATATAAGAGAAGTACTACTTCTTGAATATGAGGTATCCTTAAAAACTTTATGTGAGTAGAAATAGTATCTAGAGAATGGAAATGGGGAAGATTGCATGCAAGGAAATATCTAAGAAGAAAAACTTAGTTTAGATACTTATATGACTGATCATATGTACAGGGATCCTCCATCTAGCAAAGAACATAGTGCACCTGATGATTTCTCAAAGAAAAAATATAAAATCAAAAGACAAAGACTGCACTGATCAAGTGGAACCAAAAAGTATTCTATATAAGGATGATATATCTAATACAACAAAGGATCAAATTTTGGGGATAAAAAATTCTGAGATTTGTTTGTTTTCAAAAACTCTTGTTGATAAAGATAAGGAATGATATAATATCATATTTAGGAGACTCAATGTGTTACATGAACACAATAAAAATTTTAACAAAGGAAAAGAATAATATTCATTTTGGGGGCCAGTGGCCACCTAATTAAGTTCAGACAAATATTTTATGAAGAAGATAATAAACTAATGGTCTTCTTCTCTAGAGATAACTGGGATCTAGATATTCTCATGGGGAGAATATTCCCCTAGAAAGTTCTTGTTGGAGATCTAAATGTTTCACAAACTTTGGAGTCCTATATAGTGATACAACTCTTGAAAATAACATCCTAAACTCCATGCCCAATAATTGATGATTTAATGTAGTACATGAAATGGGATAAAAAAAATATATTACTTTTCAATTAAAAATGGAGGGATTAAGGAAGGAAGCTTTGTAACAGGAAAAATCAATATTTTGTAAGTGAAGGTTTTAGAGATGCTGAAATTTGGACCTGTTGTAAAAATTATGTCAACAAAGAATGAAAATGATCAAACATTGAAAATATAAAATAGACCCAGTTTGTGAATATGTCTGCTAATTGTTCTTTGGATTTTACATATTCCAGTACCACTTCTTTTTCTTTTAATTTTTCCCTTAAGTAATGATACTTAATAGCAATGTGCTTTGTCTTAGCAAGCATCACAAGGTTCTTTGAAATGTTGATAGCACTTGTATTATCATAATAGATAATTACTAGTTCAAGGAATTACATATTCATACCTTTCAGTAATTGCTTGATCCATGCAATGTTAGAGCAATTTGCAGCAGTAGCCACATATTCTACTTCTGCATTTGATTGAGAAATACATCCTTGGTTTTTACTTATCCATGTGACAAGTGTGTCACCCATAAAGAATGCTCCTCCTATTTTTCTCTTTCTATCATCTATGTTTCTAGCCAAATCAGCATCTGTATAAACTTGAAGCTCAAATTAATCTTCTTTATTATACCACAAGCCATAGTCTTTGGTTTTATTTAGATATCTTAGAATTATTTTAACAAAAGTCATGAGTGATTCCTTGGGAATAGCAGAGACTATTGCAACTATGCCAACTACATGTGTTATATCTAGTCTAGTATGTACAACATACATTAGCTTTCCATTCATAGATCTATATATAAGGTATGATTTACCTCGGTAATCTATTCTTCCTTTGTTAATTTGCATCTGGTTGCTAGTGGTGTTCCAACTGTCTTAGAGTCCTCCATTTTGAATATCTTTAGAACTTATTTGATGTATTTGGATTGTGTGATGTAAATGCCTTCAGCTTGTTGTAGAATTTGTAGACCAATAAAGATTTTGATCTCTCCAAACATTTACATCTAAAACTCTTTGCTCATTTCATCAACAAATGATTTTCATAACATATCATTACCTCCAAATATGATATCATCAACAAATATCTCAACAATCAGAATTTTATCATTATTATCTCCTTTCAAATACATATTACTATTATCACTTGTTCTAATGAATCCAATACTTATGATATAAGAGTGAAGTATTTCATACCATGCTAATGGTGCATGTTTCAATCCATACAAGGCTTTGTGTAGTGTACAAACCATGTTCCTCTTGTTAGGATCAACAAACCCTTCAGGTTTTTTACTGTATACCTCCTCTTCTAGTATTTCATTTAAAAATGTAGAATTGACATCCATTTGGTATACTTTGAATCCTTTGAAAGAAGAATAAGAAAGTATAATTCTTACTCCATCTAGTCTAGAAATGGGTGCAAAGGTTTCTCCATAGTCAATAACTTCTTATTGTGCATAGCCTTTGTATACCAATCTTGCTTTGTTCCTTGTGACTTCTCCATTCTCATTCAGTTTGTTTCTAAATATTTGTTTGGTACCAATGATTTTTTTGTCACTCGGTCTAGATACTAATGTCCATGTTTTGTTCTTTTCAATCTTATCAATCTCTTCATTCATTGCACAAACCTATTATTGTTTCTCAAGTGCAGTATTGAAAGATTTAGGCTCAAAATCACAAATGAAACATCTATTGTTCACTAAATTACTTCTTGTTCTCATCCCAACTCTTTTATCTCCTATGATCTAGTCATGTGGATGGTGTCTTCTGACATACTTGGAAACTACTATTTTAGATCTTTTTTCATCATTTTTATCATCATCTTGACCTTTATTTTGATCTTCATTGCTCAGTTCATCATTGTGAGCAATTTATTGATTTTGGGTGTGTGCAGTCTGTTGCTTGATTGCATTATTCTATTGCTCGGTAGTGATACAATGTTTCTCAGGTAAAGTGTCAGGTTCTTCACTGTAGACAAATTTTTTGTAATCTTCAGGTTCCTTCTTGCTTTCCTCATCATTTTTCTCAGCAAATTCATCCAATTTAACATTTTCACTTTCAATGATTTTGTTAGAGGATTTGTTAAGACAATTATAACCTTTGCTTTTGGTAGAATAACCTTGAAATATTTATTCATCACTTTTAGAGTCAAGTTTTCCATTTCTATCATCTTTAAATATATAACATAGCTTCCAGAAAATCTAAATTAAGTTACATTAGGTGTGTATTCATACCATAGCTCAGAAGGTGTCTTATTGGTATCTTTCTTCAATTGAACTTGGTTTAGTGTATAGACAACAGTGCTTACAACTTCTCTCCAAAAATTTTGTGTGATTCCTTTTTTCAATCATCAGTGTTCTGGCACAATCAACAATTTATCTATTCCTTCTTTCAACAATCCTATTTTTCTGTCGTGTTCTCGATGCAGAAGCATGCCTTATAATTCCATTCTCATTACAAAAGTTAATGAATTCATCAGAAATAAATTCTCCTCCTCTATCTGATCTTAGAAATTTTAGTTCCTTTCCACTTTGTTTTTGAACTATATCTTTATACCATTTGAACATCTTAAATGCTTATGATTTATCTTTTAACAACATAAAAGTCACCATTCTAGAATAGTCATCAACAAATATAATGAAGTATCTATCACCATAATAGCTCTTTGTTCTCATTGGTCCACATAGGTCAGTATAGACTAGTTTTGGAATAACAACATTAGATATGTAGGTTTTTCTCTTGAAACTAGACTTTGTCATTTTACCATTTTGACAATTCTTACATATGACATGGTCAAGCTTTGACATGCTTGGTAAGCCTTTTACCTTTCTCTTCTTTCTTATCCTAACCATGTTGTACAAATTCACATGACATAACCTTTAATGTCATAACCAAATGTCTTCATTTCTAGCCAATAAACAAGTTGTCTTAATATCATCAAGATAGAATAAGTTATGTTTTGTTTGTTAACCAGTACCGATCAACCTTCCTATTTTATTATAGATATTTTCCTTTCTATTCTCAAATGCAACTTAGTGTCATTTTGTATTCAGTTGTGAAACACTCAATAGAATATAGTTAAGTCCTTTTAGCCAATATGCATTTTTAGATCTGATCAGATTATTCAACATGATGGTTCCTTTACCTTCAACTGGACAAGGTGAGTTATTATCCAACCTAACTGATACACCATTATAATATTCAAAAGTTTCAAACTTTTCCTTATCTCTAGTCATGTGGTGAGTACAACCACTATCAATAATCTAGACATCAATTTTACTAACCTTAGATATGAGTGCAGTTTCAACATATCTTTCTTCTTCATCTGAATCATCCTTCATAGCAACAACTAGTACCTCAATACCTTCATCAGATTTGGTGTCAGTATTTTAAGTTTTTCCTCAACCAGGTAACAAGCATCCTTTCCTTTTTCCTTGTAGTCTTAGTTATCTCATTTGTCTCATTGTCCGTTGCTTCAGTAGTCTCAGTAATCACTTCTATCAAACTTCTTTTCATAATATCTTTCATTGTTTCTTTCATATTTTCTTTTTCTTAGGGCATCTAGCAGCAAAGTGTCCAATTTCTTTGCAATTATAATAGACTAATGGTAATTTACCTTTGTATCTGCATTTTCCTCTTTGCGATCTTCTAGCCATGAGTGCTTCAATTTCATCAAGTTCTTGTTCATCACTATCACTTTCACTATCATTTCTCATAGTGTGTTTATGACTTGATTTTCTTATTTCCAGAGAAGATTTGAATGTAGAATCAATAGTTGTTAAGACACTATTGTCAAAAATATTCATCTCAAATGAAATACGTCCACCAATAAAACTATCTAGAGTAACATTGTTATTTTCTACTACTCTCATTTCTTGAATTGCAGATACTCTAATAGCATAAACACATAGTACGGTTCTTAGAATTTTACTTACCGCTATTTCTTCTTCAAGTACACCTCCTACTCCTCAAATAGCATTAACAACCTCTTTTATTATGCTACTATACTGAGTGACATTTTCTCCTTCCTTCATTCTTAGGTCATCAAACTTTCCTCTTAGGCTTTCAACCTTAGCTTTCAACACATTTTAATATCCTCCATTTACTAGATTGAGTTTGTCCCACATTTTATTTACAGTGGTGCATGATTTTACATCTTCAAATTCAGCATCGAAGAGTGTGAAATAAAGTTATATCATCTTAGAGTTATGTTCATGTTTTTCTCTCAATTAATCAAATGTCAGAGGTCCAGTAAGTAAAACAAATTCAGTATCTAGGTACTGTGTGACATCATTTCTAATACCTGATAAGTGGAGTCTTATCCTTGTTTTCCTTGATGAAAACTTTTCTTTGTTCAACTTAGGCACATACCTTTTGCTCATCTTGTGATATTTAGGTTGAGTCTTTAAACTCTCTTCCTAGCACACTATCTATGATACCAATTGTTAGAATAAGTGAGAGTTGGGGGGGGGGTGAATCAGTGGCCTCAAAAATTAATCCAATAACTCAACCAAAACTTATATCTCATATATAAAACCTCTAATTATCTTCAGTCCTACAAGATCTATGCATTTAAGTAATCTTGTCAAATATATATTGCTTGGTGTTTATACTGTTTATCCTTTTCTACTCTTTACCAAATAGTAATTTATCTTTTCCTAGCCTTTACCAAATATCAATAAATAAACTTAGTGTTTATCGACCAATCATGTTTTAGTAATGTATAAAGAAAAAAATCAAAGCAATGAACCAAAAACACATTTCACACATGGATTTTTAACATTGAAACCATGTTAAGGGAAAAGCCACTAGGGACCGGTAACCCAAAATTTTCACTCTTCTCAAGTGAGCTCGGTGAAGAGCTAACCCTGTTAATGGTTACAAAAACACTATTAAGTGCAACCTTGTTAGAGGATTTAAAACCACTGGTTAGTCTTTTGACCTTGGGAATTCACTATTATATCAACAAGAAATTTTTTTTGATAATCTTCAGTATCTCAATACATTAAGGACTGTTAAATCCCACCAAGTTAAGAGATTTTTTGAATCAATGGTCAAAATGAAATAGTAAATGGTATGTTTCATAATAGATTTTTACTTTGCATATTTTCAGATCTATTGTAAGTCCATAATACATTTCTGATCAATATTCTCTTCCGTTCCTTTTCTCCCCTCTTTCTTCTTTATGCTCGGTGAATGTTGTTGCTTCTCTGTTGCTCGGTGTCTGCAAAATTCTTGGTTTTGTTCTTCAGACTCTATAGTCAGATTTGCATGAAGAATTCTATCTTAACAAGAATTATATTCAAAATTCCTCTCTTTTCACAATGAATTACTTTTCTCTTTATATAGACATGATTTCACCATTTACTATCCTTGTCTTTCTTGTTCTTGACGTAGATTTCATTCTTGATCTACAAATATAGCCATGCATTGCTTTAATCTTTAAAGCTTAGCTTTATTTTTATCTAGTAAAATTATCCTTGACAA
This sequence comes from Thuja plicata, assembly GCA_018584345.1. Taxonomy (NCBI): domain Eukaryota; kingdom Viridiplantae; phylum Streptophyta; class Pinopsida; order Cupressales; family Cupressaceae; genus Thuja; species Thuja plicata. Next base: position 63,392 of record MU228062.1, on the reverse strand, counting down.
CTATGAATAAAACTAGCTTTAAATCTTCAGCTCAACTAGTCGATAAAAAAAAAGTAATCAATCAGTTAACTATACTTATAGCTCCTACCAGCTAAGTGTTTTGTTGTTTCCTAACTCTAGTTCTAATCAGTCATCAACTCTTAGTTTTCTCAGTCATTGACTCCAGATGTACTCAAGAATTACCTTAAATTCTTCTCGGGGTTCACTTCAATTATGCTCGGTATACACTGTGACTTCTCAGGGTTCTCTGTCTGTCGGTGTGCACTGTCCGTCGGTGTTTACTGTCACTCAGTGTA
>MU228062.1:42152-55013 GCA_018584345.1 Thuja plicata | reverse complement strand
ACTAAAATTTGATGGCTCACAAATTCTTATCAAGAAACTAAGGAAAGAACTAAAAGATTGCTCCACCAATGATTTGAAACTGAATGAAGAGAACATGTCTCTGAAAGATAAGATAGAAGAATTGAATAATTAGTTAACTGATAGCTTAACAACTATTGAAGAGAAGAAGAAAGAAAACAAACAGTTGGATGAAGAACTCATGCAAGCCAATATGAAAATCTTGGGTTTGGAAAATATCAAGAACAAACTTGAATCTGAATTATCAGGAGAAAAAGACAACATTGATAAACTACACACAAGCTTTGATTTGATTCAATCACAGCTCTATCCACAAAAGCTAAAAGGTGACACCACTGGTATGGGATACAGTTTAGCTCAAATTGAGATCAACTAATTACAAGAAAGAAAGAAAGATCTAACAGAATCTTCAGAAGAAAATAAAACTAAAAATCATGAAGAGACTAAAGAAGAATCACCAAAAGATAAGCATAAGGCAGTCAACCATACTTGTTATGCTTGTAACAAGCATGGACACTTGCAAAGATATTGTAATAATTTAAGACCCCTCAATGGTTACTATTACTCCTATAATAAGTTTGGTCATAAGGTTATTCATTGCAGAACAAATCAAAGAAATCAGCCACAAATGAACCAAAGGAATCAAACTCAATTAAATCAGAGAAATCAACCTCTAAGAAACTTGTAGAACATTACATGTCAGATATGTAACTACAATGGACACATAGCCAAGCAATGTAGCATGATGAATAACAACACTAGACCTCCTATCATTTGTCACTCATGTGGAAAAGTTGGACATATCTCAAGGTTTTGCAGATCAAGAACAAAAGGACAAGAGAATCCCAAGAAGTCTTTGTTTGAAGAATCAGGAGAAGTCAAGTTTGTGGAAGCCAAAGCTAACTCAGATAAAATATGGGTTGAAGTAAAGAAGGATAATGAAGAGAACAAGGTAGCAGATGCATTCTCAGTGGACGCACCTTCTACTTCTAAATATTTGACCCTCATGGTCTTAGGGGGAGATATTCTAGCTCTGAACCCCTGCATGGTTGGTATACTCACCTCTGAGTATGTGCCTATGGATTCATCCATGTAATCATGAATTAAGGTTGTATGCATTCATGCATTGCCTTTACTTCATTCAGAATAAAGTTTGAAATTCTCTATGTAAACTGGATTATGGCAATGAGCATTAAATGCAATTGATCTTTATATAAATTGGCAAAAGATCTTAAAAACCTCACTTTGCATTTGAGATTAAAGAATTCAGAAAGAAGATAGGAATCGAGCATCAAAGCACTAACAGCTTGAAGGATTAGTTGGTTTGTGAACGGATTACATTTGGAATGGAACCCTAGTATTCACGTCATTTCAGAATCATTGTGAAACCCTACTTAACCTAATTGCAAGTAAGTATGGCAACCCCTGTTGTATTTGACATTACTGAGAAGAAGAGATTTGTTTTTAAGAAGTATCCATTCAAATCCATACTAGATGATGTCGAAGGAGCATTCTCTAGGACTGCACTAGGATTCCTACATGTAGAAGACATCCGTGCATATGTTTATTGCAAGAAGGAAATAGTTTTGAGACAAGAACATTGCATCTCTCATGGGTTCTATGATGAAACCAGATTATACATTCAAGCATGAATATGTGCATCTCACTGATAACCCTATCTTTGAGTATTCCAATGCGCATGAGTTCTATAAGCTAGAATGGGTGAAGATATTACTAATCAGGATAGATGATGATCTATACTAGATAGGTGAGGTTCATGTCTGCATCACTGCAGATCTAATTCATGAGATGACTAGACTTCCCAAGACTAGACCAGTTCTTCCAATTGGTAAATATGTTAAGAAACAAGTCGAGAAAGCATGCTTATCCAGGAGTGATAGGCATGGTATGAAAATTTATCCCATCAAGGAAGATGACATAAAGCTAGTTACCATGATACTAGGTTATAAATTCCAGCACGCAAGCAAACTAAACAGTGTATCTGTAGCTACTGTATTAGCAACAATAAAAATAGTGAATGACAATACTCAGTACAACCTATGTGAGATATTACGCGCTCAATTGATTGAAAATATCTGAGCTATTAAGCATGACAAGAGAAAGATGTTAAGGTTTGGATCACTAATCATATATCATTACTTCTCAGTTGGAAGATGTATTGCTTCACTATTGAACTCAGTGACTAGACTGAGTGGTGCTCGGTGTTTCTATTTTTGGTGATATTCTAATCAGGGTACACTACTCTATGATAGTTTCTCAATGTGTGCAGCTCGATGGTGTCTTGATCGGTAGGATATTACTCGGTGGTGTCTATTTGGTGGATTTTTTCTCATTTGTATCTTTCACCGAGTAGTTTGGATCTTAGTGTGCTTGATTATCAATAGGTTATTGGGATTCACAGACTTGTGTTTATGGATTGGGCAGGCATTGGAGATTACATCCATGATTTGACAGGGTCATTGGGATCATGCTGAGTTCTAAGGCATGCAAATTTGTGACATTGGATCTTGTGTAGTCCTAAATCTAGGTTGATGTGTTCTCCTATGTATTTTGTTATTAATTGCAGCCGACTAGTGCATTTAATATCTATTCATAGTAGAGTGTATGACTGACTGGGTCATTTAATTATTGTTTACAAGCTAACTTGTTGAAAGTGTATAAAAGAGAGTCTAGTTTGATGTTTAGAGAGAGAGAAATGAAGGAAAGATAGATAGAGGATAGCAGAGTAAGCTAATAAGCTAAAAGATTGTAGCTTGTTGCAGATAGTTGTAAGTGGGTAGACAGAGATTGCAAATTTCTTAGTGGCTTGCGAGCACAAGTTCAAATCAGGTTTCTTCCACTTAGCTATAGGGTAGATGGAGAAGGTTGGATCCCACGGGATCTTGTTGAATCTATTTATCTAATTATCCCTAACCGAGAAGGCTTTACAGTTCGGCATGTTGTATGTAACTGGAATTGTGAGATAATATAAGTTGATATTGAGATATCTTGTGTTGTGTTGTTTCTGTTGTTTTTTTCTTGTTGTTGGCTGCAAGTTTGGACAGTCCTTTATTGGATCCTCTGAGCTTGAATACATCAAGTGGTATCAAAGCTACTGGTTCATTTCTTGTGGAGCTTAGGATTTTTGAAGATCTCGAGAGATTCCCCCAAGAATATTGAACCCTTGGGCGATTGCAGATCTTTTGGAGGAGGTGGAACCGAGGGTAACAGAAAGATTCAGGTCTAAGATGGTGGCGAAGAAGAATGAAATTATAGAAGGTATCAGAAATATTGGATTGCATAGAGGTCCGAGAATAGATGATGATTATGAATAAGTTGGTAAAGATTTTGAATTCACTGGATCTAGTGGAGATGATAATTCCAATCAGATAGAAATATTTGGAGGAGACATACATGATTGGTTACAGAGATCTGGAGCTCAGTTGAGTACAAGCTACCGAATGGAGGTTTCAATTTTTTTAGGTACATTGAGACTCGAGGATCTGATTGATTGGATCGGTGAGTTAGAAGACTACTTTGAGCAGGAAGACATTGAAGATCTGTTTAGAGTGAGGTTGGAAGAGAATAAGTTGAAGGGGAATGCTACTTTATGGTGGAAAGAGTTACAAAGGGACCGAGAAGTAGAAGGTGAGATGAATATCAATCGGTGGAGGTTAAAGGTGGAAAAGAAGAAGGCTAAGTTCATTCCTACTGAATATGAACTTGACTTGTTCAAGAAGTTGCAGAATCTAAAATAAAAGGAGATGAATGTGGAAGATAAAACCAAGGAGTTCTACAAGTTGACTATTGGGTATGTGCATAGAGAACTTTCTAAGGAAAGGGTGACAAGGTATGTTAATGGTCTAAAATTCAATATCCAATATGAAATAGGTATGTTAAATATTCACTCTATAGAGGATGCTTATCAGTATGCATTGAAGGTAGAAGATAAATTAAAGAGAAGAAATTATGGTAATTCCCGAGGGAAAGAGAAGCCAGAGCAGTCAGTAAAAGATAAACTGAAAGTTGAAAATGAACGAAAACCTGTTGAACCAAGGAGGACAGGTAGAAGTGTATTTAGAGGTACTTGTTACAACTCTGGAGAAGAATGAAATCAGTCATTTGAATGTCCCAATACATATAAGAAGGTTGGTAGTCTCCAAAATTTTGTGGTGAACAAATTTATTGAGAATGAACCTAAGGTGGAGGGTATGAATATTTTTATTTGGAGAAATTGTCTTCCCTCAAAGTAAGCTGATTCTTGTTAGTGGAGGAACTTTTTCAGGAATGTGTGCAAGTCTAGTGGTAAACGATGTGAGGTGATTGTTGATGGAGGAAGTAATGACAACATAGTTGCTCAAGAGATGGCTCAGAAACTTGGTTTGAAAAGGTTGAGGCATCCTTGTCCTTATAGGATAATTTGGTTACAAGATGGTCATGCAGTAGAAGTGAAGGAGCAGTGCATGGTGAGTTTTTATATTGGTACTTATAGAGATGAAGTATTATGTGACATTGTGGAGATGAGTTCTTGTTATGTTTTACTCGGTAGACCTTGGTAGTATGATAGAGAGGCTATTCATGACTGTAAAATAAATTCCTTTACTATACTAAAGGATGGGAAAAAGTCTATTTTGATTCCTTTGAAGGATGTAGAGCTTGATAAGAGGAACTTGAGCATTTGTAGAAGATCTTATATGGTTGCAGTGGATGATGCAGGTATGAGTGTGCAAAGATATGAAGATAAATCAGCAAGTACTAGTGGAAAAGGGAAGTAGAAAAAGAACCAAGGGAAGAGTGTGTCGGTTGAGGACTTGTAAGAAATGTATATCAAGAACTAGTTTTGGATCTATGTGATGAATCCCATCAGATGTTCATCCATCTTCTAAGAACATATTTTTGCACCTGCAGTGTCTAATAAGGGAGCATCCGAGGGTATTTGGAAATCCTGTGTCACCAAAAACATGTTTTGGTTGGATTTCTGTTTTAGTAGTTAACTTGGTTGGAGACCTGAGGTGCTCCATCACTTTGGTAATAGTTATCAGTTGGAGGATGTATTGCTTCACTCTTGAACTCTGTGACTAGACTCGGTGGTGCTCGATGTTGCTATTTTTGGTGATATTCTACTTGAGGTACACTACTCGATGGTAGTTGCTCAGTGTGTGTAGCTCAGTGATGTCTTTCCCAGTAGCATATTACTTGGTTGTGTCTATTTGGTGGATTTCTGCTCGGTTTTATCTTTCACTGAGTGGTCTAGTTCCTAGTGTGCTTGATTACCAACTAGTTATTGGGGTTCACCGACTTGTGTTTATGGATTGGGCAGGCATTAGAGATTGCTTCCATGATTTGAGGGGTTCATTCAGATCATGTTGAGTTCTGAGGTGTGCAAATTTGTGGCATTGGATCTTGTGTGGACCTAAATCTGGGTTGATGTGTTCTCCTATGTATTTTGTTATTAATTACAGCTGATTGGTGCATTTAATATCTGTTCATTTTACAGTGTATGGCCAAATGGGTCATCTAATTATTGTTTGCAAGATGACTTCTGAAAAGTGTATAAAAGAGAGTGTAGGTTGATTTTTAGATAGAGAGAAATGATATATAGATAGATAGATAGGTAGGTAGGTAGATAGATAAATAGATAGATAGATAGATAGATAGATAGATAGATAGATAGATAGATAGATAGATAGATAGCAGAGTAAGCTAATAAGCTTAAATATTCTAAGTTGTTGCAGATAGTTGTAAATGGGAAGACAAAGATTGAAGATTTCTTGGTGGCTTGCAAGCACAAGTTTAGATCTAGTTTCTTCCACTTAGCTATAGGGTAGATGGATAAGGCTGGATCCTACGAGATCTTGTTGAATCTGTTGATGTAATTGGACCTAAATGGGAAGGCCTTATAGCCTGACATGTTACATGTAATTGGAACTTTGAGATAATATAGGTTGATATTGATATATCTTGTGTAGTGTTTTTTTCTATTGTGTTGTTCTTATTGTTGGATGCAAGTTTCAATAGTCCTTTATTGGATCCTCTGAGCTTGACTCCATCACCTCGACAACATGTATTGTGTTGGCAATTAGTGTGTTCTCATTTATATTGCATTTTTCATTTTAAAGTTTAATATTTTGTATCACAACTAACTCACCCCCCTCTCACTTTTTCTTGTAGACTGTTATTCCTAACAATTGGTTGTTAAAGTGGAAATTGGCACTTAGACTCTTATAAGTGTAGTAGGAGAAGTGAGGAATTAAATTAACTAAAAGGTGTTAGTTTTTCAAGGTGAAGCACAAAGGTTAGAACTCTTAGAGAAGAGTCGAAATTGGACTTAGTTAATCATCTAAACCAATTTAAGACATAGAGGAGATTAGGTTCCTAGAAGAGACAAGCTAGGTCTCTTGGATGCACTGCTAGCAAGCCTTGGAACAGTCACACCATATTGGTATCAGAGCTTGATTAAAGATCAGGCTTGTGGTGGATGTTTCAGCCTACTAAATCAGTCGGAGAGAACACACCTAGAATTTTAGTGAAAGATAAAACCATGGTGACTAACACTGAGTTAGTCAAAAAGGTAGAAGATCAAGAAGAATAAAACAAGTTGTTAAGAGAAAGGTTGTCTCAAATGGAGCAACTCTTGGGAGAAGTCCAAGATAAAGCTAAGAAGATGAAAGATAAGATAGATCAGAAAGAAGAAGAAGAAGCAAGGGAGAAAGGAGTGGATCTATAAGAGGAAGCTCTAACCCCTGACCGTGTTAGTGACCAAGAACCCTTCTTAAAGGCATTGAAGGCTTCAAGTGGCAAAGATTTGTAGGGTGTGCCACTATTTAGTGGACAAATGGATCCAGATTTAGTTTTGGATTGGATAGACAGTATAGAGAACCATTTTTTCTCTATACTATTCTTCTTCTTCTTCTTGACCACTTGATGACGGTGAAAGTGCTAAAGTTAACTAAGGCTTTTTCTTGGTTTTTGACTTTGATTGTTTGGTACTTGGTGTGATACCTTGGTGAGGTCCCTCGGTAACTAACCTTGTGTCTATAGTATATGAATCTATTTTTTTTTCAGGAGTTTTTGTCTTACCTTCACCTTTGTCCTTTGCATCATCAGTGATATCCTTAGATGTATCATCTTGTGTCATCCCACCACTATGCTTAGTGTCCTTACCGTGATCTTCACCCTTATCTTCAGTTATATCTGATGTCTTCTAGGGTGACTTCTATTATGCTTCGGTATCAATCTCAATTGATTTTACTAGAATAGGTAACTGGCCTAGTATATTAACTTTGGCGACCTATGATATATCTTGCTCATCAATAGTCTTAGTTACTTCAATCAACTCATCTTCCTTGGCTTTGTCATCCATATCTCCTTTAGTTACATAAGTGATTTTGATATTTGATGACTTAAATTGGTTAAAAGTTCTTGAATACCATTCTAACACATTATCAATTTCCACATCATCAGTTGTTATACATTCTGTTCTCAGTCTAGTAGATGCAACAACAGTTAGTTTCACAGTATCCTCTGTGTCTTTGATTGGATTCAACAATTCATTCCAAATCTTGGTGCTCTCAATATCCACTTCCTTCCTATTACTTTGTAGGATATTCAATGTTCTTTATTTCTTCAAACATTTCTTGGCATATTTCCTCAAGATATCATGAATTTCCTCAACTGTGCACTTGGATTTTATAAGTGTGAGACCTACTTCTTTCATCTGTTTCTCAGTTTGGAGTGTATATGTCCATCTAGATGATATTCTATCATATAGCTCTAATGGAATAGAAGTAGAGAATTCAACTGGAACTTGTTTAAAGTTAAGCGTCATACCTATTATTTCTTCTTCTAGCTTATCCTTGTGCTCGGTGGTCAAATAAAAATATGCATGTACCTTCAGATGTGCTAATTGTCTGGTAGTCTTTATTATATCTGGAATCTCATCAATTGTCTGTGATGGCTTATTTTGTACAACCTTAAATTGTTCTGGATTATCATCAAAATCATCCTTTTCATATTTGTTTTGCACGTATTTCTTCTTTTCTTTGGGTGCATTAGTAGTAGTACCCTTCTTCTTTCTTGTCTCGTATGTAAATTTTGGTGAGGGTTTCGTTATCTTTGCAACACCTTTCTTCAAAAGTGGTGAATCCTTAGTCACCAACTATGAGTTGGTGTTTGATGGTGATTCAATATTTATATTCTTAGTCCATTTGGCATTAGGTACCTTAATTGGTTCTATATCTGACTCAGTATCCTCAGTATAATGATCGGATTCTGCTACTTTACTAACTGAGGTCTGCTCCTCGGTTTCCTTATTAAATTTTTTTAATTCTGCATTAGTTATGGCAAGTTTCCTCTTCAAGGTTTTGACAATCTTTTTCTTTTTCCTTCCCAATTGTTGTACGTGCAATTGTAGTTCTATGCGGAACTTTGCCTCTTCATAGGTTCCAAATCTAATGACAGATTTTTTAATAGGCTCATTTAACAATTTCTCAATTGCCTTAGATGCAACATCAATGTCTAACTCATATTCCATTGGAGGTAGCCATGCACTTCTCAAATTTTTTTCTTTGATCAATGATGTATCTGTATCTACTAAAAAACAAATATCATCTTTTTTTTTTCTACTAGTGGTAAAGGAATTTGGGATCTCTTCTCCATTATAGCTTTGAACTTAGAGAAATACTCATTCATTACAGGTTCAAAGTTCTTTCCTAGACTAGTTATCATTTCATCAATATGGATTGTGACTAGTCTGTATATCTTCCACTTAACTTTACTGATTGATGGAAATAAATTTCACATGTAGAAGAATATGCATAGTAGTAATGGACCAAACTTACATGTATTTTTCTTTTCCGATCTGATAGTTCTCATGTTTTCTTCTAACTGACTTTGCAACAACTCTGACAGATAAATTTGTAGACCTTTCTTGACTATCTTGTAGGCTATATCAACCTTACCACATGGTACGCTATTAGGTCTGCTAGAGTGGAAAATCATATACCCAATGGCATAGGCACCAAATCTCAGTTTAGGATCACTAATATAGTTGATCTTCAATCCTCTGCCATCCCACTCGGCTAAAGTAAGCTTTTCCTACTTGGTTCTCGGTAGGTGTCTTAGGGCTTTGGTTTTATCTAAGATAGGGTATCCAGTAACTACATGAATTAGATCCCTTATTATCTTTTTAGGTTCATCTAGCCATATGTTTCCTTCATGTACTCGGCTTAGTACAATGAGGATCCATTCATTTTGAAAGATCTTCAGAAAATATAGTGCATTGGTTAAAACCCTTTAACCTCTAAGTATTTTTTGTCATCTTTTATCTTTCCATCTATGCACAATGATTGGTAAGTAGCCATTAACTCAAAATCTCTAATTTCACCAATCTTGCAATGAATGTATGCATGCATGTCTTGTACTAGAAATACCCTAGGCGGGATGGATGAAAATATGCCTTTATCACCTAGTTGTACTACAACCTATGGGTGAATCTTGTAATTTGGCTTCGTGCAGGTGGAGTTCTTCACCAAACCAACCTTCTTATCCTTACTCATTTTTGCTTCCATTGTTCGTTATGAATATGTCATGTTTTCTATTTTAGGGCTTTCGTAAAGTGTGCTCGAATAACTTACTAAGTTTTGAATGCTAATTAACTAACCTCTGTATGCGTGGATTCTACACAAAATATTTGTTGAATGCTTCAAAAATGTTTTGCTGCAACTTAGCTTTGTTTTCTTTGTTCTTCTCTGTGATCGCGTTGTGTGAAAATGAGTTCACATCGACCAAATTTTTAACAAAAATATTAGGGCAGTGCAATAAATGCTCTTCACCAACCACTCAGTGAACAAATATTTTTCTCGGTTAACACTAACAATATTTTAGCTCGATGAGTATACTATATACTCGGTTACCATAGCAACTTGGTTGTCTCTTCACATTTTTCACCGACTGACAGTTATAATTTGATACATATTATCTGACTCAACTAGATCAAAGTAATCAAAAGTATAATACCATAGTGCATCTTAATTCATGCTTATTTGGCATATGTGCAATAAATATAAGAACTGATGTAAGATATAGCATTGTAAAACATAGTTCCATACCTTCTAGTATTGCTAAGTTGGAGACAGTGGATCCACCTAATCCATTAGATGAGGTGTCACCAACTGTAGTCCTTGGTCCTGCATTATCATTTGATTCTCTTTTCTACATTTGATTTTTGATCCTTGCAATTTCCTCAATTGTATTGTCATTCCCATAAGTGTTTATTTGGTCTTCGCAATCTTTGATTAAGTGACCGACTCTGTAATAGTGAGAACATGCCATTCCAGAGCTTGACCAATTCCTTGACTTGATTTGTCATCGACTCATACAATTTTCTTCTATGTGCCCATATTTATCACATGTTTCACAACTGCTCCTAGTGTTGTAATCCGATGCATAAGCATTGCCTTGTCTTCTTGGTTGATTCACATGTTCTTATCCTTTAGGCTCCTAGATTTGCTTTGTGTTCTTCATGCATGCTTGAGATGTACGACCATGCATGTTGGAATTTTGACAATATTTATCCATGTATGGTTTCTTTTCTAGTTTAATCAACTTGGATCTACACTAATGTGCCTGATGTCCATGCTTATTATAGTTATAGCAAATACCATTAAATTTAGGAGGGTTTCTAGGAATACCTTTTTCTTTGCTTCTACAAATATTTGATCTGTGGCCTGGTTTTCGACAATGATGGCAAGAGGGATTCTTTGGCTTCGGGCTTGAGTATACATTCCTTTGTTCATCTTGATTTGACTATTCTCCTTGATCGGTATACCCTAATCTAGTATTGTTGTTCAGTCTTCTTTGATAGTTTAGAAACTCATCCATTCTCTTAGTGCTTTCTTCAGATCTCTTAATCACTTCATTATGTTGATGTAACATCTTCACTTCATTGCTCTATTTTTCATTTTCTTCTTTCAATACACTGATATCATCTATTCTCTTTGCAAGTTCAGTATTTACTTGGTTAGCCTAATTATTTATAGTAACGACATGATTGGTAATCTCAAAGTAATGTTTAGTAAGTCTTAATATCTCAGTTTCTTTCTTTTGTAACTTTCAGTCATCTTTTTTTTGTCATCAATAGCCACATTTCTATCTTTTTCAGCTTTATTTACATCATTCAAAACTTTAACCATTCTAACCATTTGTGTATCTTGACCGATCTGCAGTGTTTTCACTTGTTCAGTAAGTCGTTGGTCGCTTTAAGATAGCTTAGATATGATTCCTTCAGATGCATTAGATATGCTACCAGATTCAAATCTAGATGTATCAAATGGGTCATGAATATCTTCTTCATGATAATACGCCTCATGAAAGCGAAGTGCCATGTCCTTTCTCTTAATCAACATCTTCGTGAGTTTCTTTTTAGCTTCCTTCTAATGTTCGACATAGATCTGCATTTGTAACTTATGATTCTCAATATTTTTGTCAAGTGTATACCATTCTATTGTAAGATCTTTTCTCTTCAACTATTTAACCTTCAAAATAAGAGAACTAGCTCTGATACCAATTTTTGGGATAATGGAAAGGATGTGTACTGAGAGGGGAGAGGAGAATCGATACCCTTAAAACTTTTTCAATCAAATATTGTAAACTTCATTCTTCATTAACCGACTAAATAGATTTGTATGTACCAAGCATAAAGTATCAATGCTGAAATGTAAATGCATGTAAAGTAGACAATACATATACATAAGATTAAATGCTCATGAAACTAGTATTTTGGTATCGTAGAAAACCCCTGTTAGAAGGTAAAAACTGCGGTGGGGATGAGACCCACAAAACTTAACTATTGCAAAAATAAAGTTAGCATGTTAAGGTTTTACAAAATGATCACTTCTGATGATCTTACCCTGTTAGGAGTACAATAAGATTGATTAGATCTTCCTCATGTGAAGATTTTGCAACACAAAGTATGTGTGCACTGGGTTAAGAGACTTACAATAAGACTGTTAAGTCTACTTTGTTAAGAGATTTATGAGTCTATTACAATTGTTAGAGAGTAACATAAATTTGATCTGGAACATATACAATCTCAATATTGTTGATACCGATCCATTAATCTCATAAAATATATATATCACCTCAATATGAATGATAATACCTTTTGCTTTGTTCTGCTCGGTAGCTTTGCCTTAGTTTTGTTAACTGATTTCTGCAATGTAGTCTCTTTCTAAAAATTCCTTGTCTGATCTATGATGTTTGCAGTATGGCGGCTACTTGATCATTTATTGATCAACATACATAACAAAATTTGACATCTATACATTTATATATCAAACGATATGACCTAATTAGGGTTTAACAATTATATCCTTATCCTAAGATCAACGGTGTACAAAATTACTTTGATCATCTACACATAGGAGACATAAAAAATTAATGTTGTATATCCATAATTAATGTCCTCCTCGATCATGTAAACTGTTATCTAGGTCAGGTAAAAAAATTGTTACATAGATTAATGGGTCATAGAAAACTTTTAAGTGGTCTCTAATCCACTCGGTTATGTTGTCTCTCAGTGCTCAGTGATGCTTTGTATCTTGATTATACTAGTGCTTGGTTATGCTTGTAGCTTGGTGTTGACTTATGCTTGGTTTAGTTTGTCTATTCTGTAATCACTGTACTCGGTTTACTCTGAGCGTGATCAGTGCTCTCGGTTTACTCTGAGCGTGATCAGTGCTCTCGGTTTACTCTGCACTTCGGTGATTAACCCGACTATCCTGTTTGACTCTGTTACTGACTGTCCAGTATGTATGCTTGATAACTTATAATAATCGTCAATGT
>MU228062.1:11658-41454 GCA_018584345.1 Thuja plicata | reverse complement strand
GTAAATTGCGAGAATCAGAAAGAAAAATTAATAACAACAAGGGATAGAGAGTATGATTCTTTAGGCTAAAATCTCTTTGGATTAGAATAAGGGATTTAGGGTTATCGATGCTATCAAAGTTCTTAGGGGTCTCAAAAACAAATCGTGTCAAGTTGCTACAGTAAGACAAATCCTCAGAGCTTTTTATTATTTGCCAATATTTGAGTTCTTAATCGCCATTACTGACATCTAAACGGAAAACCTAGAAGACTAAACCTCTTGCCCATAGAGGAATGGGCTACTTTCTGTTCTACACAAAATTCTGCATATCTGACGTGGAAGACTAATTTTAAAAGCTTTATACCAGAGCATTTGACCAGTGAGAAGAGGCTTAGACCAATAAAAATTGAGAGAGACTCAGAACCAAACAGATACTTTGCCACTATAATCTTGCGCCATTTAAAACTATGTTTCTTATACAGTCTTCTTATTAGCTTGGAACCCAGTGCATTGTTTTGTTCTAGGTTTTCTAATACCCGCCCTACATATATTTTTAGGAAGACATACTTTACTTCATGCTAGTAATGGAATCTTGGCTTTATCCGTCACAATTACAGACCATTGGAAGGATATGAGGACACCTTCAATGTTTGATGTGGCACATTATAGAACCCTAAGAATTGATAAAATTTGTATAAGAATAGCATTCAATATAGATGTTATCAAAGAGATTTTCCCAGATAATGTTAACCATTTATTTTTTGAAGCTATAATTCTCTTTGAAATCGACTTCTTTAGGTTATTCCAAATTGGTGTTTTTTAAGATGCTGAGAAGAGCGGGATGCCAAGATATTTGCATGGGAAAGTGCTAAAGGAAACTTTCAAAAATTCTAAATTGAGACTTGAACAAGGTTCGATACATTCATGAAAAAAAAATCTTAGATTTGGAACTATTAATGAATTTATTTAAGCGACAGTGTAATTAGAAAGAATCCTTTTGATATTGCTTGATTCTTACAGGGTAGTCAGAAAAAAAATTAGTAAAGGTATTATCTAGAAAAAAAGATATGAGTAAAAGAGTCTAACATGTTTTTTAATATTTATGCCCTTCTACAGTTTGAGATTATTCTCTACTGTAATAGATCAACTAAGCCTTTCTGCCACTTGAATGAAGAGAAAAAAAGTGATGGAGGGATCTCCTTCCCTCAAAAAGCCTTGAAAATTCGAAAAATCCTCTTACAGAACCATTAATAATTATTGAGAATTTTGGCAAAGAGATACAAGAAAGATCCATTTTATGCTTTTATCGGAAAATCCAAAATTATTGGCGATTTTAAGTAAAAATGCTTACTTTACTCTTTCATACACTTTTTCCACATCTGATTTTAAAATCATGGTTGATATTTATCCTTTGGATATGGAATGCAAGATTTCATGGAACATTATTTCCCCATCAAAATTTTACTTACTAGGGACAAAACTACCTCGCTCTTCGTAAATAATTGATGGAATAATCTTCGCTACTCTTATAGACATCGACTTTGAGAAGAAATTATATATTGTTTTCCACATAGTTACGGGGTGATAATCAACAAAGGCACGAATCATTACTTTAGGGATATGAGCAATAAAAGTGTCATTCATTTCAGCAAGGATGGTTATGTGCCTTTGGGCTTCTTCAAGAGCAAGAAGATGATATATGTACCTACAAAATTGCAACGCCTTCATAAGAACATAGAAATGTTCCCATTGGGTCCTAGACCCTTATCAAAAGATAAATAAAAGAAAAATATTTTGAGTTAATCAAGTGTAAACTTAGCCATAAGAAATTTAATATCCCCCTATAAAAACTACGTTAGAATGAATTACATAAAATTTTCCAAAGGACTATTATTAGATCCAAAGAGACGTTTGAAATAAGAGATCCCTTAATCTACAATAATTCAGTTATCTTCAAATCGATAATTATTTTAATTATAAATGGATTCAATTATATTGTTTTGCCCTATTTCTTTGGTACATGAATGAAACAATATAATGTATGTGTCACTCCATAAGACACATTTCCCTATTATGTTTCTTCACACAAGAGGATCTTGTTTTTGATTAAGTAAAACAAGTTTTATAGGGTTCCTAAAACCCGAAACAGAGTTAAAAATATATCAAAATGCCTAGTCTTAAATGAAACAGAACCAAAAGACAAAACATGCAAACAAAGGCTAGAGAAAAAAACAAACAGAGCTTCTAAAAAAGAAAATAACTCAGGGACAACAAAAAAGACCAAGGACCCTTAAGATAAGTCCACCATCAGGGTAACCACCTTGGCCTCAAGCAGCTCCATGTTAGCAGTTGAATCCTTGATCTTCTGGAGATCGATCGCCATATCCTTGTCCTTAATCTTCTTGGTTCTGGCTCAGGGTCTCTTGTCAAGACCCTGTTCAATGTTATGTCCAATCTCCACATCCATAATGGTAGCATCTGTCCCACCTAATTTTTCATCCAGCTTCTCGATGATAGTATTGGTGTGCTCTTTGGACGCTTTGAGGATATAATTATAGCTTTGTTCTGCTATGTTTTTTAGGGTAGCTTCTACCCTAGTCATATTGTCCTCCATTTTTTGAACTTTGATGCTCAGATTCATATGTTCCTCTGCATTGCTGTAAGTTTTAGCCTTACACACAAGAGGATCTTGTTAAGTTCCATATTTAGGGATTTTTCAATTTGAAATAATATTAAAATCCATTCCTTTTTTAATAATGACCTCATTTATGGAAGAAAGTTCTATTTCAATTTTTCCATTTTCTATAAAAATATTTTTGAATTGATGTATCTTTCATTCTTGTATCTTCCCTTTCGAGAAGGAAGGATTTTTTTACCAATTGATACATATAGGACCTAGCAAATAATTGAGAGTTATCCCATCAATAATTTAACATAAAAAATAAATCTACCATCCCTAAACCATATGTATTTTATCTTAAATATTAATTTACTTTTAAGCCTCTATTCATGGATAGAAAATAAAATTTGAAATTGGTTAGACCTTGAATAAGTTAAGACATAGGAGGACAAGTCCTGAGGAGCATTAAGCCAATATTAAAAATTTAAGAATCTATCAATATTCTTTTTGGGTGATCACTAGGGGCCTATCTATTTTTTAATTACTTAAACTATGACTCCAAAATACTTAATGATTATCATCTCCCTTGATATGTATCTTTTATCATATGGTATAGTAGATATTGTTGAGCATTGCTCCCTATGTACATTCTAATACTATTAGGGTTGATATTTTCTCCCGTGTTACTAGTTTTGTAGTTAATTATAGTTTTGTATACTCTCTTACCTAATATTATATCCTACCTAACCTACCTATATTATGTTCTACGTAATATTATAAAATTTTCCCTTAGACTTAAAATAAATCATGAAGTTCTTAGGGAATATTGTATTGATAGTTAGTTTTAGTATAAGAGATAAACAAATAAATAAATTGGTTTGGTTATTTTGGCTAGTTGTATTCCTAATAGTGGCTTTATATAGTCAATGTATATCAATATAAAATCAATCTCTTCCGTATATTTATTTATCTATGAAAAAATGGAATGATCTATGAGTGCTCTATTATTTCTCAACTTGGTATTAGAGCATTTTTAATTTTCTATTCTTGTGAAATGGTGCATCACATAGTGTAATTTGTTTTAAGTGTTCTGTAATTTATTAGGAAGGGTATTTAATTATGCTTCCTGCACTATATTAGAGAAATGCCAAGGAAAATAAGTCCAAAAGAGAAGTATTAAGAAGTTTGAAGAGCAATGTGATCCTATGGAAGTGGCATGAGATATTATTTAAGGCTCTTGTCAATAACATTCTTTTGGATCTGACTAAAAATGGCTAGAACCAAATGAGGAAGTGTGAGAAATTTTGAAGGGTTTTCAACAAAATTAACATTCTCTTATGATACAAATTATATTGACAAAAATTTATTTGTTGTCATTTTTTTTATATACATCATATGTTCCCCACAACCATTGGAGAAACATGGGTGTTTAAATTTTTCACTTTTCTACCTTTCTTGTTTTATTATCTTCTTTGCTTGATATATTTCTTAAATTAGAAGAGAATTTATTATTTTTGAATTTACTTAGACTTCTTTGGTTTTTATGAAGACTTCAAATATGGCTGGGGTTTAAAGATGGAAAAAGACAGTTAAGAGAAGGTTCTAGAATAGATGATCCAACTAAAATTCATACATGACATAGCCGGGTTAGATAAGAAAAGAAATGCGATGCATAAGATGAATCTTGAGAAAGGGAAAGATGGAGAAAGTGAAAATAAGGAAGGTCATTGAGAAAGGGAACATGTATGATACATTTCATAAAACACAAAAAACAACTTAACTACTTGAGATTGAGGCCTACACTAGATGTCATTGTCGGATATTTGAGTACTCAAAGAAAAATGGAAAACATCAGCAAGTTCATCTTTGAGATTGTCAAGAAACTTGACAATGCACTAGCCTTTGGGAATATGAAAATATATCCCTCACCATGATAAATTCAAGAGGACACTTGTAAGCATGGAAGTGTAGTGAGCATTTGCGGACACAAAAATGATAGGTCATACTTGTCTTTCCATACCTAAAGATGATGTGAAATTTTAATGCACAAAGTTATTGATGCCAATGATTTAGAGGTTTCTATTACCTTTCATAGGAAGGAATGTGTCCTTCCTTCTAAATTAAAATGCACATTTTTTCCCCAAAGATGATTTGACCCAACTATTGGCTCACCTAAAGTCTAGAAGTTAATGATTAGAATAAAAAACCAAAGCTTGGAGACAATAGAGGCGAGAGATTTTGGATTATCCCAAGCTAGATTATCTCTCAAGGATAATTTATTCCATGGAAGAACCCTATCTTATGTCCCTAAAGAAAACAGTGGGTTCAGCATTATGTATCCCTTCAACGGGATGGGGAGCACACTTTTGATGATTTGTCAATAAATAGAGCACACAATAGACACACTTAGAGGAGAATTAGACTTTTAGAGGAAAGATTTATCATGTGCATATATTTTTTTAGTTATTTGTACAATAGAGGAGAGATTGTTTCAACAACACTTGAGGAGGAAGTAGACATATTTCAAGGAGATGTGGAATTTTGGAGGAAAGGTGTCCCATTTTCAGCTTTAGAGGAGGGATTAGACACACTTGGAGGAGATATGGACTTTCAAAGGAAATAATTCTGATTGTGCATGGAGGTTGGGAACACTTTTTGTTCTCTACATGATTGTGTAGATTGTTGTAGGTTTTACAATTAGGAGACCCACATGACAGGGGATATTAGAATATCAAAATAGAATAGTGAAATGTTTTATTTCAATTGGATGCATTTACATTGATTAGCATTGGCTTTATAAGCCATTATTCCTATGTAAAGCCACCTAGAGGAATGTAAGTTCGCACAAACTAACATTAAACTAACTTATTATTTATTTACCTAAATTAATAAATTAAATCTAAACCTAAATTAATATAATACTCCAACATTCCCCCTTTATTACATTAATTCGAACAAGGGTGGAACATTACAAGGGTTTTGAACCCAACCTTTCTAGAGACTTTGATGAAGCACCTTCACCAATCCTCTTTGCTCACTCTAGAATCACTAAACAAACCATGTTAGTGGATCTCCTTACCATAGAACCTAAAACCATTTACACAACACGAGTGTTCCCACCTTCCATGCACAATGAGATACATTTCCTCCAAAATTTGACATCTCCTTGAAGTGTGTCTAATGCCTCCTCCAATGTTGCACATGAGACACCTTTCCTCTGATAGTCCACATCTCCTCCAAGTGTCTCTAATGCCTCATTCAAGTGTTGTGGAAACAATCTCTCCTCTATTTCATAAATCACCATCGACATGTTAGCACATTAGAAGCCTTTCATAAAAAATTCCACATTTCATCCGAGTGTGTCTAACGCCTCAAGTGCTCAAAAAATAATTAACAAAATCCACTAAATGCAATGACACTATATCATGTGTCACAAAACTGTCTTAAGTCAATTTGTAATTATCTTTCAAAAGGACATGAAATTCTGAGGGGTGGTTAGTTTGGCTAGTTGAATGTAATGAGATAATGAATGAAAATAGATCTCTATCTTGATCTCTACTACAAAATGGACCTTGAGGCTACAAGGTGATTTCAAGGTAAATGATGAATATATAGAGGTAATTGGAAAAATAATGTAGTAAAAGTAAGTTATGATAATAGATATTTATAGGGGCAAACATTTCAATACGATTCTAACAACTAGTGAAACCAAGCACACATTATTACACTTGTCCATAAGTTATTGCACTTAAAATATATTCTACAAAAGTGCGTACAATTTTTTTTTTAAAGCTAAATTAGTTTGAAAAAAATATTATCTCATTTATTTACAGTGTGATATACATGTATATTTAGCATGATCGCCCATTTTAAAGTATATATCTATATTATGAGGACATAATAAGGATTAGGGTTAACCTATTCAAACCATGTATGCATATTTATCTAGAGGAAGTATTTTTAACATGAAAAATCATTATCTAATTGTTACAGTTAAATCAAATTCTTCAATATTATTCATAAACAATTATGTAATAGATTATTCAAACTATTTAAATACATATATAAGCATAGGTAGTCACCTCTATTTCAAATGTTTGATGTAAAGTACCTAAACCTTTGCTAAGAAGATCAAGAAAATCAACCCAAACAAGAATCTTGTATTGACTCTTCTACCACATGAAAACTCACATGCCATGATTCAATGAATTACCTAAAACCCATATCATAACAATCCATGTTAAAGAAAATAAAAATAAAATGATCATGATGAGCTCACACTTCCAAGAAAAGTAATAAAATTCAAATAACATAAACTTTCAAACCAAAGCATATTAATAAGATATTGAATAACATTACCAGCAATTAGATGTAGGTTCATAACCAAAATAGACCTTTGAGTGCTATTCCCTAGATAATCGTTTATCTTGTAACAATTTTTTAATCTTGGTCCCTTTTTCACCAAATTTTTTGCATTCACCTTAATGAAAATAACATTGTGATGTCCCAGGAATAAGATTCAATAGATTTAGAGTAGTGTACCACCAAATTATAAAAGTAAAATTCTCCAGTAAAATTTCCAAATGAAACATTTAAAATAAACACTATCAATACTACTAGAATAAATAATAAAACCTAAAAAAAAGATATTTTCAAAACCCAAAAACTTATTAAAAGAGTAGAATTGAAATTTAAGCTATTTGTGTATCTTCCTTTGAATAAGCGCATTCCAGTGCCAATAAAATAGTGTGAACGTCTAGTTTCAGGTCTGTTCATGATTATGCATATGCAGAAGGTGTTTTATGTTTGAATTTCAAATGAATTTTGCTTGTCCCTGAGCTTGTCGTTGCCACCTATCTATAAGGAGCTCCCAGCATTGAGTAAATGCAGCCCAGATGAATGTGCAGTCCTTTGGATTTCCCTAGTCGGGAATGTGCAGCCCTTGGGATTCCATCCCTAATTGGCTCGTGACGTGAGAAGAGAAAATGCTGCCCCAACAGTCAAATGCAATTAATTTGGTAGATGACTTTGAATTTCAAAATTGTGGGATAATTTTGTATGACAAAAGGGAAGAATGTTCCCAGAATTATTAGTGGTTGAAGAATATTTTTGTGAGCAGTAACTTAGAGAATTTTAAGCACTGTCTGTGTAACTGAATGAATGTGCAGTGAGGAGTGATTGCTCCTGATATTCCCTGTAGCTCCTTGTGAGCAGATTTGTAAGAGCTTTGTGTAGCTCCAGGTGTTTGGGTGCAGCTACAGAATGCTGCAAGTTAGTTTGCAAATTTGTAGTTGCATTCCTAGTTTATTTTCAAAATTTGTAGTTTGTTATTTTGTATTTGATCATCTCCAGATTTTAATAGAAGAAGAATATGGCATGTCTCATAATTCTGAGCTTGCAAGCTCTGTTCCTGCTCTGTCCTGTTTTGGGAATTTTCATTTCTTTAAATGGCATCAGAGCATTTTGCTATAGTTTTCAGATTCTAGAGTGATTCTAGATTGGGACTGTTGGGTATAGAAATCAATTCGAACTGTGATTGGAGATGGTATTCTTATCCCTCAAAGTGCCGAGGGTCTTGTATCCCTCTCAGGTGCTCATGAATTTTCTTTTAAAGGCTTTCTGTAAGACTATTTTCTGTTGGAGAAAATGATTAATCAGTATGTAAAGGTTGAATTATCGGTGGGTTTCTTGTTAGAAGAAGCAGTGCAAGAATATGATCTTTTCTCAGGGAAAGCATTGATAGGGGTTTTTCTTTTCTCTGATATGTTTAAGGAAAGAAACCAACGTACATCAAATTTTTTAATGCAATTAAGGTTAGTTTGGCGCCAACTAACTTTCAAATGTTTGAAAATGCAGACATTCTTCCATATCAGGAAGCTGCAAATTTAATAGCAGTGTTCAATGCAATGCGCAAACTTCGTGTGCAAAGATCACCATCCAAACCAACAATGTCTCTTCCTCCACGAAAACTAGCTCTTCGTTCTGGGGATGCAAATGTTTCTGTGGGAAATGACCAAACTGGCCCTATGCATAATGAGCAAATGTTGATATGGGAGATAACAATACATAGGACCAAAAAAAATCAAATGCTTTGCACCCTCTCATAATTTTCTTTTACATTTTTATAAATTCTATATTTTTTGTAACTACGATATTCTAACTTTCAAACTTTCAGACGTTTATTATCATGTTCTGTTGCCATCATAAAATGTTTATCTAAATATAAATTATCTTGCATAGTTATTTATTGCATGGAGCACGTTCCACGCTAAATAAAACTCTCTTCACCCTCCTCGCCACTACTGTTTAGCACTAGTTTTCCTTTGGAAGAAGCTTTTGATCTCAAGGCTTCATTAGTCCCTCTTTTGTAATTATAAGACCAAGACAAGGTCAAGAAAGCAACATAGTTTAGGATATTCAGAACTACTAAAAGAGCATAGAAGTGATCTAGCCGTGAGGCGTTCAGGTTATCCAGTATCCAACTTTTGTGTCCGGGTCTTCCAGTGATGTGAGTCACAATAGTAAGAATAGCACTGCCGAGAAAGGAGCCAATTCCAGCAGAGGCTGCACAGATTGCATTTCCCAAACTTCGCATATTTTCTGGAGCTTGATCATAAAAGAACTCCTGTTTACCCACTTCCACCATGGCTTCTGCTATTCCCATTATAACTAGCTGTGGAATAAGAAAAGAGAAAGATAATGGAGCAATTGCGTCCTTATTATCTGCAATTCCATGGCTTTGAATAACATCTCGCCTTACGATTTCTGTTACAACAGCCGCTACCATAGCAATGCTCTGAAGAAACATACCCACCCCAATCCGCTGTAGTAGAGTTATGCCTTGTGGATTTCCAGTCAATCTTCTTAAAAGGGGGATTACAAGGCGATCATAGATTGGTATGGTTAATAGTATTGGTATTTGAAGAAAAACACCAATACTGCCAGAGGGAATCTCAAAATTAGAGCCCATATGCCTATCCATTGTCATTGCCTGCTTGGTAGAAAGCGTTACACATTGTACTAATATTGTACTAGGAAATATGACTGTCAGCCAAATGGGAAGAACTCTTATCATCTGCTTCGTCTCCTCTATATCTGTCAGAGAGCAGGGATTTGGATTCCTCGAATCTAAGAATGCTTCTTTCTCTGGAAATCTGTCAGACATAAATGAAGCCATCCTTTATGTATCCACATGTATCTCTTTTATAAGATAAAATTTAAAAAATTGACTAACCTCTCATGCTTAGTGTATTCTTTTGAATCCACTTCATGTAGGCAAGGCGCATCTGTAGTAAGCTGCATTTTTCGGTATTGAATGATCCTTGGAATTACTTGCCCTATTCGCTGAAGTGGGCTACCTGCAACAACTTTGTATCTATAAATTGGAGATCCCATCATGAGCACAATATAAGCAATTAATAGCAATCCAGTGATAGCTCCATAACCCACTCCCCAACTTATGTTGTCCTGAATATACACAATAAATGTCTGACCTAATAGACCTCCAAAGAAAGCTATAAAAAACCACCAATTGAAAAATGAGTTCTTCTGCAATTTTTCCTTAGGATGGAAATCATCGAACTGATCCGCACCAAAGGTGGAGAGATTTGGTCTTACTCCTCCTTCACCCAGTGCAAGAAGATATAAACCAAAATAAAAAATCCCAGTTTGCAGAAATGAAGCCTTTTCACATCCTTCATTTGATGGGCAATCTGGTGGTTTTAAAGACTTCAACGAGACTGCTAGTGTCAAAATCCCCATTCCCTGCACCAAATATTAATGTGAAATTTACCCTATCAAAAAATAGAAAAGAGTACATTTCTATTAATTTTATGCAAATAACCGAAATATTATACCAAACACAATAACTTTCTATACAAAAATGATTTATTTTAAACATTTCCCTTTAGTACTATCAATGTATAAGCACATAGCAGGAAACTCATTATGAGTAAATACCAGTATATAGATACATGAACTAGTTGAAAATGTCCAAAAGCGTCCCAAATATGTATCACCAATGTATGCTCCAAGTAAGGGGGTGAGAAAAAGTGTTCCCATCCAGTTGGTGACACTATTGGAGGAGGAGACAGTGCCTTCGTTCAGCTTGGTCGTCAGATACACCATTAAATTTGCCAAAACGGCAAAAAGAGCTAACTTTTCAACAAGTTCGTAGCCTGATTATAGAAACTCGGAAAACATTAATACAAATTAAGCCATAAGTTAACAGAAAAAATGGTAAGGAAGAATATTTATACCAATAATCAGAGAAAAAGCTCTCCAGCCTCCAGTCTTTGCTCTTACACAAAGTCTTCCTTTGGAATCAACTGAGCCATCCAAAACAAACTCTTCTTCATTATTCATGAGTAGCTTGCAGTCAGCCATTTACGATGGTTAAGGCTAGACAGTACCAGGCCTCTCTATATAATTCATATTGCTCTCTCGGTGACACTTCACACCTAGTACCTGCAACAATTTAAAATTCTTTAAAAGTGGTTGATTTGTATTTTTGTAAAATTCGAATCTATATCTGTTGGATGGAATATATGATGAAACTGATATATATATGAAAGACAATGATTATAGTTCACTTCATGTCATGGTCAGAGGTGTTGGTGGCTACGCACTTCATAATTATTAATAACAAACACAACGAGTAGAAATGAACATATGTATCAACTCGCATAGATGGAAACACATAGAATATTTGCTGTGGCCCTGAGCGTGGGTATCTTTGCAGATTGATGTAACATTTAATCGTCAGCATTTAATCCCTAATGGCCGGCATTCAAATAAACTATTATTAAAACCACCGAAATTCCCACGTTATCGTATGGCGCACTCTCAGCACGAATATTTGGATATTGATTTAATAGTAATAACCCATGTGAATTGCAGAAGCCTTGTCTTACATATTTTCTAAAGTCGGTTTTTTAATATTTTAGGGGATCTGGCCAATAGTTGATCATCTATTGGTGAATATATTATTCAGTCTTATCACACATTTTTATTATATATTATAATTAAATAATCTGTATGTAAATAAAAAAAAATTCAAATGTTAATAAAAGTGGACCAATACTAAACACATAAGAACCTATAAATATTATATTAAAAATACATAAATAAATTCAATAAACAACGTTTTGTCTCAAATAAAATACCATAGCTATCTAATATATATGTGTATATATATTGTTTAGAAGTATTGAGATACCAATGCATATGCATTAGAATATTTCATATTAACAATTTACCAAGTATAAAAGGTGAACACAATAAATGACTTGTATTTTCCCATGAAATGCGTGAGATTGTGAAAAAAAATATTTGTGTTTTTGATTGCTGGTAAAAGTAGGTTTTATGGGGACCCGAAACCCCTTACAATCAAAGCAAAAAGATAAACAGCATAAAATAGACTAAACAGAGACAGGGCAAGGACCCAGCCCGCTAACCTAGATTAAAACAGAAAACCAGAGAGAAAAGTGAGAAACTATCTAGACTCTCCGGCAGCCAGAAGCCAAAAGTTAAAACCCCCAAAAATAGAGGAACACGAGGGCTATGCAAAGTCCAAGAGAGTACCCTCCACTTCCTTCTTTTCTTCTGAGACCTTTTTGATGGCCGCGTTGAAATCCGACAGCTCTGAAATCCTGTCTTCAATTTTATTCTTCCTGGCTGAATGTGTGCACTTTCCCGGACCATCCTCTTCATTGTCATCTTTATCTTCATCGATCTTCACAATGGGGGAACCCATCTCAGATTTAATAGAGTTAAAACACTCCATAGTAGTACCCATGATGACATTATTGTCCTTCATATGTTTTTTCATAGTATTCTCCAGAGTATCCAGTCTCTGATGCAGAGACTTCAAATTTTTCTCATCCTCCTTCTTCTGAATGCAATCATAACTATTGGTCCTTTGTGTTGGATATAAGTTGTATTTTATATAATAATGTGTAATTTGTATAACAATTTTTTTATGTTTTTTTGGGCTCTTTTGTGTTGGGTATAAAAGTTAGATATAACAAATATTTATGATTACTAATAGGTATTTGGTCTATTTAATTTGCATATATGTTTTTTTTGTTTTTAAAAAAAAAAAATCTTTAAGGGGTCGAATTCAAGGATTGTATTAATTAAAAACTAAAAAGAGGAAAGAAAGCATAAGACAGAGTTTACTAGTTCATAACCCAATCCCACTAAGAGGATTGTCAACCCACAAGAAAGAGCACCTAGGCTCATCCAAGAGTTAAAACTTCAAAAATAACATAATTCAACAGGGAAGATTTGAAAATCCAAAAAAAATTCAATAAGCCCCATATGGACTTATCTCATGTTATCACACAAAGGGAGAAGTGGTATCATTCTCCGTGGTTGCTGCTAAATTTGATTTAGAGCTTCCTCCCAAGACTGGAGAGTTGCTCTCTCCCTCTAGTTTGTCCTCCATGGACCCTCCTGTAGGCCAATCCCGAAACCAAGGAAGGGTTTCCCTGCCGTCATTGTCGTGGCCAGATCCCATGGAAGTGGAGTTGTGAGATTTGAATCGATGTTCATGATGACCTTATGGAGACCCACTATATATTTCCCAAAGAACAATCTGTTACAAATATCCTCTGCCAGAGTCTTTGAAGCCCCTACAACTAGAATGCTATCTAGAAATCTCGCACATATGTCTGATAAAACCCTGAACCTATGATTTGTGCAAAGAAAGTTGTAACCTAACACTTTCTGCACCGCATGGATAACTAAGCGATGCTGATAAATGCATACTTCCATAATTTGGTTGGAAGAGATTGGGGAGTCAAAGTCCATTGGATAGACATCAGACCCAAACTTAATTGGGGTGTCCATCTTTCTACCTCGAGAGACTTCTGCTCTTTTTCTCAAGAAAGGCTTAACAAGTGAAGAATTCCAGGCACAACCTAGTTAATAAACTTTCCAACTTAATGCAAGTCAGGCCCCTAAATGTTAGCGTGTCACACTCTGACATAACACTCAAAAATGTACTCTCCTTTTCGCTGATGTGTCTCAATTCAAAATATAAGAATGACAAAGTCCCATCTTTAGAATGACTTAAAAAGCTCCAACTAAAAGGACTCTAGCCAATCTGAAATAAAGGTTGCAGTTAAGCTAAGGAAAGGAGGAAGAAAGAAATGTGCGCCAGGGCCCAAGGATAGGTCCCGCCAAGCTCATGTGATGTAAATTAAATGAAATGTCTATTACACGCTAAGTAGGACTGAGGGGATGTGTTTCAAGATTGTGTCACCGTCTGGAATCAATCCATCTTTCAAATATACTTTTGGTATGTTAGGACCCATCACATCATCCCAAAAAACACTTTTCACCAAGGAAACAATCTAAATTAATATCGAATAGACTCAGGGTGAGTTGTTTTAGATTAGACTACCCAAAGATCGTTGCTGAAATTCACCACTAGACAAGTCATTTTGATCAACATACTTGATATCTTCTCCAAAATTTGCCTTATTTTCCAGGTCATCTGCCATGTAATTTCCTTCCCGGTAGATGTGGTTAGCCATTGTGGAATCAATTTTTTAATTAAATTTAAAATAACCTCCGGAATTGCTTGTAGTTTCTAATTTTGAGAAAACACTATTCTAACTACATTAATTGTAATCAAGGAGTCTCCTTCAATTTCCACTCTTTTAAGGCCCAGTTTAAATTCCAATGATAGTCCAAATAATAGGGCTTTAAATTCTGCCAAATTGCATGTGCCAATTTCCAATGGTTTTGCCAATTTGGCAAGCAGTGAGCCATCACTAGAATGAATAATGCAGCCCACTCTAGAAGGGCCAGGGTTACCTTTTGAAGCTCCATTGAAGTTCGATTTACACCAACCCTAGGAAGGAGGTCTTCACTTACAAATAGCCCTAAGAGTGGCATTTTCTTTAACTCTTATCCCAATTGTTGAGGGAGACTCGAGTCTGAACCAATTTTTGATCATGTGGTCATCCCAGCTAGTATAATACTTATGTTTTGCACTTTGTAATTAGGTCCTAGAATTCATGACTTCCACTATAGAGGCTTCAATTCAGTTTAAGGTTGAGGATTTCTCCATACAATTATCTTGCAAGATTCTTCTATTTCTTTCTTTCCAAAGTTTCCATATGAGAATGGATGGAGTGATTATCCATAAATTTATGCATAATCTCTCCGTAAAGAGTTGGGGCCAAGAAGACAAGAGTGAAAGAATGTCATTCGAAAGAGCAGAGGACCAACCCAGTTTTGCACAAAGCCATTGTCAACACTCCGATGCAAAGGGGCACGTTAACAATAGATGATTTATGTCCTCTTCGTTGTTGTAGCATAAAGCACATATGTACGGTCCATGAAATTCCATTTTATTGAACCAATTAGCAGTAAGAATTCTTCCTTAAGTTGCTGCCCAGGAAAAAATTCCAACTTTGGGAAGGCAGACTTAATTCCAATAAAGTTGATTATAGAATTGAGTTTTATGATGAGAAGAGTTGTCTGAAAGTATTTTGCATCCATCCTTTTCCTTGTAATCCCCTGTTCTGGATCCATTCCATATGAGTTCATCTTGTCCCTCTTTAATCAGGAAAGATCTATTTTCAAGTATCTTTTTCAAATGTAGAAGTTCAATAGGATCTATGTTGAGTTTATCAAATTGTCTCCAATGCCTGGAACCATCAACCAAGTTTTGAGAGCCCAAATAGATGTAGTCTTTCACCAGATGGCCCCATTTCTCTATGCAAATTTTATTGATATTATTTTTCCCTAGCATTTGGTTAATGCATGGGAACCCGGCCCATGAATTATCCCAAAATCTAGCCATTGAACCATCTTTGATCCTCTGGGAAGATCAGAAATTCCAAATTCTAAATCCTCTGGGAAGATCAGAAATTCTAATTACCTTTTCATCCTCTAAATGATGAAAATGTTTTCCTCTCATAATTCTAACCCACTTAATATTATTCTCCTTTAGTATTTTCTAGTATAGTTTTGCTCCAAGGGCCTAGTTCTGCCACTGCTGATTTTTTATGCCAGTGCCTCCAATCTCAACTAGTTTGCAGATCTTGTCCCAAGAGACGAGAGAAAATTTCCTTTTGGTATCATTTCCTTGCCAAAAACCAATTCTTAGTCTTTTTATTATGTCCATATAGCTCCCCGATGGAAGAGAGAGGCAAGACATAAGATAAATAGGGATGGTTGTCAGTGTTGCTTTGATTAGAACCACCCTCCCAACCCAAGAGAGCCATTTTGATTTCCAAGAATCCATCTTCCTGTCCAATCTCTCACCAATTGGTTTTCATGTAAATTCATTCCTTAAAGCTTTGTCTATTGGGATGCCAAGGTATAGACAGGGTAATGTTCCTATTTTAAACTTGAACACCTTTTTTATGTTTTGTTGAATTTTCTTTCTTGTGTTGAGGAAGAAAATTGTTGATTTCTCTTTATTGGCCACTTGTCCATAAGATAAATCATACATATCTAGAGTTTCTTTCATAAAGGAGGCTTCCCTGATGTTGCCATTTCCAAAGAGGAGTATTTCATCAGCAAATTGTTGATCAGTGACGGGCTTAACCAAAGATGTGATTTCTACTTCCTAAATTACTCCTTAATCTTGGAGGTTGATGAATCTTTTCCCTAGATCTTCTTCCATGATGATAAAAAGAAAAGGAGAAAGGGGGTCTCCCTGCTTAATTCCATTAGAACCTTCAAAAAACCCCCGGGGGAGCCATTTACAGAGATTGAGAATTTTGGTGTAGAGATACAGTAGTATATAAGGTTTATCCAAGCTTTGGAGAAACCAAAATTTTCCATACATTTTGCAAGAAATCCTCAGTCCAATTTATCATAAGCTTTCTTTATATCTAATTTTATTATCATGCTAGGTTGCTTGTTACATTGAATTGAGTGAATGGATTATTGTGCAATAATGATTCCAACTAAAATTGACCTCCCTTGAACAAACCATGTTTGTTCCTCTCCAATGATCTTACTCAACACCAATTTTAATCTATTGGCTAAAGCTTTAGAAAATATTTTATATAAAGTATTACATAAAGCTATTGGTCTAAACTCATCTATGGAGGAGGCATTTTCTTTCCTAGGAATTAGAGCAATGAAAGTATTGTTGACTTTAGCTAAGAATCTAACTAAAGAACGTCATGCCTCCAGATCTCTAGTGAGTTCCTTTCCAAATATATGCCAACAGTGCAAGAAGAAGCAAGGAGGAAATCCATCCGGGCCAAGGGCTTTATCAGGAGCCATCAGAGAGAGAGTTTCCATAATTCCTTCTCATTAAATTTGGCAAGAAGCAAAGAATTACCTGTTTATGAAATAAGCTTTGTAATGTCCCTCAACAACTCTTCCTGGGATGCAAAGTGAGAGACATCGGAATGATTTAGTAATTCTGTGTAAAAGCTGACAATTTCCTTTTGAATCTCTATTTGATATTGTAAGAGGGTGTCATTCTCCTTGGTAATTTGATGAATCATGTTAACATTGCAGTGATGTCTTGTGCTATTATGGAAGATTTTAGTTTTTTTGTCTCTTGCTTCTAGCCAGCTCTCTCTGGATTTCTTTTTCCGAAAGATTTCTTCCTTAGCTAGAATTTATTCCTAAGTTCTTAATAGTTCTCTTTCTAGATCATATCTCTCCTTGTTCATCCCCAACTGCATGATGGTCTCATTAAGCTACTTAATCTTTAATTCTACCTCCGCTTTTGAATCAAAGATGTTGTTGAAATGTGTTTTGTTCAATATGAACAAATTCTATTTGATATATTTTAATTTTGATACGAAGTAGAACAATTTTTAGCCTTTTATTTTATACTCTTCCCACCATTCTGATACTAAGCTCAGGAACTTGTCATCTTTGAGCCACATATTTTCAAATTTGAAAGGACAAAGAAAAGGTTTGTGTTCACCAAGAATTTCCAATTGGATGGGAAAATGATTTGAGCCTGAGGTTGGAGATATAGAGGCTTTAAGATCAAAGGGAAAAAGAGAAAGGTCCCCTTTCAAAAAAAATTTGTCTAATTTCTCAGCAATGTTACTAGGACCAAGCCTTTTGTTGTTCCATGTGAACTTTCCATTCTCCAGTTCTATTTCTAGCAGAGATTTGACTTGAAGACAGTCTTTAAAATTGAATTGTGATTGTAATTCCCGTTGTGATCCTCCCAATTTTCTGAGGAGTGAGCAATGGCATTGGAGTCCCCCCCAATGAGGATGCATTTGTTTGCATGATCCTGGAAATGTTCACATATATGTTACATTTTATATAGAAATATAGTATTCTTATATTTTTAAATTTAACTGCTAGGCATTTTTAGATTAAGTTTCAGTCGAATCTTTTAAAAGTCAATTTTTGGACATGTTTCAAACCTTCAAATCTTAGTTGTAGATAGTTAAGTGTCCATTTTACATTTCTAAAAAAACATGAAGGTCTTACGATATTATATGCAACGGCTACATGTGAACTAATAGAGATTTTTCTTAGATATAAATGGTGTGAAATATCTTAGGGGAAACTTATTAGTTGTTGTTGTAGCTAACCTTGTACATATGTAGAGCTTAAACTATCTATCAAATATTAAAAAAATAAAAAATAAAATAAAAATTTTGTCTCTTAGGGTCAAAAAGTGGTCATTTCAAAATGTTGTTGATATTTACTTAAAGATATTATTACAAATGTCCCAATTGTCATGCACAAATGTTTCAATAGTGGTGCACAAATTGACCAATTATTAACCAAAAAAGCTAAAAAATAATCAGGTACATGTGAAACTTATTACTGAACTTTTAGTTATCATTTTTTAAGCTGCTTTAAAATTACTAATTAGAAGATTGGATGCACAACTCACTCATACTAGTCCTCTTCCCTTGTCTATTGTTGCAAACTTGTTAGATAACAGTACTGAAACTAATAACGTATTCTTATATGTTTAAGAAGAGATCAAACAAAGTTTAAATAGGGATTTGAATATTTTTACAAACTATCATAAGAGAGTAATTAAATGGATTTTGTGTTTTGTCTGCCAATTTGATAATTCTTCCATTAATGCATAGTATAAAGTATTTGTTAATTACTTTTCAAATTTGACATGTTGGTTAATTTTTCAGAATATGTATTGATTCCTGTATATAATGAAGCATTGTGTAAATATATTTGTTACGTTGAATAGAAGCTTTCCCTTTCAGTTGTTGCCTCTATCCCCCATCAAAATGGCATCACAGCTTGGTTAACAAAGTGAAAATTGAAGAAGAGATTTTGAGGAGATTATGGGAGAATCCAGATTTGAATATATCCACAATATTAATTGAAGGCGTCAGTAGAAACAAAAGGGAAAATAAGTATTAAAACGTAGTGTTTGAAGCCATACGAAGCAGCTAGGAAAAAGTTCGTGTGAAGTAAACATAGTCGAGTAAATTCTACCGCCAAGTTAACGAGGAATTGTTAGATCATACTACTTTTTAAATAACCATAGACAAAAGGATATTGTGGTCTTACAAAAGATGAAAGGTTGTCGCATCACTTAACCTCCACATTTAAAAATAAGAAATTGAAAGACTTAATAAAAAGTTTATTATTTTTTAAAGTTGAGTTTTGTTTTAGAGAGAGAATTATTAAAATTGAAAGTATGTGACAAGTCTTTGGGTTTGTTTGTTTTTCTATTTAAGTTTATTAATTTTTTTCAACAAATTGCAAATCTTTCATATTCGCTAAAGTCTTTTATATGTTAAATTCTAAAGTGTTGCAATTCTCTTTTTAAAGGGTAAACTTGCACATCAATGAATGAAGTTGTTTCAACATTGCACATTTTTGGATTGATAATCATTCTCCATCCCCATGAACTTGAAGCTACCTTTATTAATTTCAAATGTCAATATTTCAATTTGATGGTATAATTTTTTATTTATTTTGGATTTATATGAAGAGATATTAGAAATTATGATAATTTTACATTAGGATTTCACCTATTTGTAGAATTGTGCCCTACCTTCTATGTATTTGTAAAATTTATTTTTAAAATATTTTTTCACCTAGAAACCATTGAAGATCTTCAAAGATACTTAATGATAACCATGAAATCATCTAACACTTAAAAAAATACTTATATATATATTTTTTCCCTTCTTTGATGTATTCTTTGATTTTATAGTTTTCAAAAGTGTGTAGAATTTTTTTTGTTTTGACAAAGTGACCAAAGTTCCTAAAATTATATTATATATAAACCAAAAAGTATTGCCAAAACTTTTCTCAAAATGTAGAATTGTAAAAGTATAAAAAAACAATCATATTTAAGTCCAACTAATATCGCACATATTTTGAACTAATGAGCCTTCTCATTGGTTGTTTCTAGCTAGCTATTGAGAATTTCATAATTATAACTACTATAAATATTTTGATGAATTTAATATTTTTTTCATAACAATTTAATAAAAAATAATTTGAAAATTTAAATATTGACTTTTCTTAATATAATATATAAAATCACAACCATGAATTATAAAACTTACCTAAATCTAATCCTAACCACAAATTTATTTAAACCATAATTATCTCATACAAATGAATGAAATAAAATTTATATTTTCCAAATTAAACTACAATGATTATTAAAAATTTTAAATAAATTAAAAACTAAAATTTTTGATATATGAGCAATATTTAGATGTACCAACAACATTAATGTGTTATACCTACAATATATGATAATCTGAAACTAAATAATTTCCCTTACATGTCATATAAGATAATAAAAATCAAATCAAATCTTTTCTATATTTAAAAACAAGGAATTGCTTTTAAAACTTGAATGTCAAATTATTTTTAATATATTTTTAGGAAAAGAAACTCACTATTTCAAAAAAATACATAAATAAACATAAACTATTTTACATACAACAAACAAAAACAAAATCTTACTATATTTTTAAATAAATTTTATTTTAAAATTACTAAATATCTAATTATTGAAGAAACATTTTATAATCTCAAAAAAATACTAATAAAAAAAAAAATTACTACCAACTATTTAAAAAAAAAAAAACTAAAATATCCTTCCAAAATGTTTATTCCTATAAATTTAAAACAAGATTTTAGTAATATTTATTAGCATTTTATTTTAATTGATGAGAAATTTTTATTTTTAGAATACTCATTAACTATATTTCTTTTCTTATTCTTCTTAGTAACCTTTTTATTGGTTTAGTTTTTCTTGTAATTTTCTCATATTGATTTTTTTCTTATTATTTTGAGGTTATTCAAGCCCATGGTGAAATATTAGAATAGGGCTTTAACCTTACCATGGTAGAGGTTAAATACCAAAAAGCCACTAGTAGACTTAGAGTTTAAATATGAAAAAAACTAAACTAAAAGGATTTAGTCGTTGGTAGTCTTATAAGTTTCACCGTCTTTAAAAGAGTAAAAACCATATGGAACAAAACCCCAACCACCAAAAAATGGTCAGATATGTTGGGATATGAAGTCCAACGGTTGCCTCTCGTCGTTTCTTATGTGTCCACTCGACTTCTTCATATCCTATGAAGAGTCTTATTTAATAGATATATATTTCTTCTATTGTAATTGATGTATGATTCGAACAAGTTAATAATAAGATTTCTCTGCAAGTGTGGATGTAGGCAATTTTGCTGAACCACGATAAATATAATTTGAGTTTATGCGTTATTCTGTATTTGTCTTGCTGTTTGTATTTCTCGATTCTTTTTGACTTTCACAATTGGTATCAGAGCGGGTTTGTCCAACGATTTGGAAATTAGGGATAAACTTGAAAAGAAATGGAGGAATCAAAAGTGCAAAAATTTGCAGGAAAAAATTTTAGCCTGTGGAAGGTATAGATGGAATCATTGCTTATCAAGCAAGATCTCTCGCTAGCTTTAGAAGGGAAAACAAAGAAGCCAGCTTCGCTGAAAGATGAAGACTGGGAAATCTTGGACAAAAAGGCAAGAGCATCAATCTTTCTTTCGCTATTAGACAATGTCTTGCTTAATGTAATAAATTCGCCAACCACCAAGGAGGTTTGGGATAAATTAGCTAGCACATATGCGATGGCTTCAGCCACTAACAAAGTCTTCATTATGAAGAAATTGTATAAGCTAAAAATGAGGGAAGGTGGAACCATGACAAACCACCTCAATGAATTCAACATATTAATCAGCCAAGTGAATTCAGTTGGCATGAAACAAGATGATGAAAGCAAAGATGCTATTCTTTTATGATCCTTACCTAGCAGCTAGGATGGTGTCGTTACAACCATACGCACTACGGCTTCAAGCTCTAAAAGGTTGGCATTTTATGAAGTTTCAGCCACTCTTCTCTTCGAGGACATGAGAAGGAAGAATGATGAATCTTCATCTGGAGAAGCCTTGACGATAGTAAGTACCAAAAATAGAGGGTGAAGTTAAAATAGCAGTAGAAATAATCATCATAGGAGATCAAAATCTGCATATAGATCAAAGTGAAGAGGATGTAATGGTGATTGTTGGTTTTGTGGTAAAGTTGGTCATGTAAAGAAAGATTGTAGAAATTACAAAAAGGCTCAAGAGAAAGTTCGGGATAGCGAAGCAAACACGGCTTATGATTGTGCAGATGGTACCTTGATATTGTCCACAAGTGATACTACCTCAAATTCATGGGTATTGGATTCTGGTGCATCATTTCATGCCTCCTCATGCACGGACCTCTTCATAAATTATCAAGAAGGTAACTGTGGCAAATTTTATTTAGAGGATAATATGGCTTGTGAAATTATTGGAAAAGGGGATATTTTGTTGTGCTTAGAAGGAGGTGTTAAATGAATTCTTATAGATGTTCGTCATGTTCCTCAATTGAAAAGAAATTTAATTTCAGTGAGTCAGCTCTATTCTCAAGGTTTTCTTACCTCTCTAACAGATACATGCAAAGCTACAAAAGGTTCCATGGTTATTGCAAAAGGGGATAAAGTTGGTAGTCTCTACATAGTAGAAACTATTAGTGAAGTGGGAGCTACCATGACAGTTGAAGACAACAATTCAGAACTTTGGTATCAAAGGCTCAGTCACATGAGCAAGAAGGGCCTTGACATTATGCACAAGCGGGAACAACTACCAGGCCTAAAATCCATTGATTTACCATTCTACAATCATTGTCTTTATGGAAAGCAAAAGCGGGTAAGCTTTATGAAATCTGGACATGAGAAGAAGGATACACCATTAGCACTTGTCTATTCTGATGTTTTTGGACCAACTAAGGTAAGCTCTATTGGAGGAGCTAATTACTTTGTTACTTTTCTTGATGATTACACAAGGAAAGTATGGATATTTATGCTTCATAAGTAATCTGAAGTATTTAATAAGTTTAAGATTTTTAAAGCTTCCATTGAAAATCAGATTGGACATAAGATTAAATGTTTAAAAACTGATAATGGAGGATATTTTCACTCCTTGGAATTTGACTCCTTTTGTGTAGATAATGGTATTCATAGAATTAGAATTTTTCCATTTACACCTCAATAAAATGGAGCAGCCGAGAGGTTGAATAGAACAATTTTGGAAAAGGCTATATGCATGGTTTCTAAAGCCCGGTTGGGCAAGGAATTTTGGGCGAAAGCTTGCAATACAACAGTATATTTGATAAATCAAAGCCCTTCATCTCGGTTGGATTTTGGTATCCCAAAAGAGGAATGGCTGGAAAAGAGGATCTCATATTCTCACATCCGGGTATTTGGATGTGAAGCTTATGTTCATGTCCCAAAGGAAAAAAGGACAAAGCTAGATTCAAAAACTTAGAAAGGCATCTTTGTGGGCTATGGAGAAGATCAATATGCTTTTCGCATATGGGATCTGGTGACTAAGAAAATAATTCAAACCAGAGATGTAGTCTTTAATGAGAAGATATTTTGAGCTCTTCAAAATCAAAATGAAAAACCAACAGAGGATTATGTTCCAATCTCAATTTTTGAAATCAATTCAAATTCTCAACCGATGTCTTCGCAAAGTAATTTGGGTGGAGGACAAATGTATCAATTCATATCTATACCCTTTGTGGAACGGTTTCAACAAACCTGTATTTTCCCTCAACTCATGGCTGACAATAATGATGAAAATGCCCTGTTTAATGAGGATTATACACAGACATTCAGCCCACAGCTTGACTAACAGAGGTCACCTTCTACGCTGAATGAGGGGAATGATGCATCAATGTTGAATGGAGGAAATATACAAATTGGTTTGAGAGACATTGGAAATTTTGCAAATGAATGAAATGGCTAGAAGACTCCTCTGCACAACCACCAAACAAGATCAACAACATGCATCGCTCCACCACATGCTACATCTACAGAAAGGGAAAACACTATGGATGGGAATCCTCCACGGGATGCTACGTAGTCCTCAGCCAGGATGGACTGGTCTGTGCAATGGGGAAATGTGCACCCTTCCTCTCTAATGTGTGGCCACCAAACACACCTTACAACACACCTTACGCCTAAAATAAAAAAAATTTGGTGGACCCTAATGCACGGTAAGATCCTAACCCAAGATAATCTTACTAAAAGAGGCTTCTCATTGGCAAATAGATGTGTCCTTTGTGAGAAGGTGAAAGAGACAATAAATCATCTCTTCATCCACTGTGACTATGCTACCAGCATATGGCAATGAATTTATGATAGATTGGGTATCTCGTGGGTCCTAGGTGGTGAGGTGCACCAATTCGTTAACTGGAGATCCCCCTCAAACCACCCTTTGCTCCAACCCCTCTGGCGTATGCTCCCCCCGCACATATGATGGTCCATCTAGAAAGAAAGGAACAATAGGATTTTTAGGGAGACTGGCATCCAGCCTGATTCGTGCCTCCATATCGGAACTAAGTTTCTAAGTGAAAATGTCAGGATGGCTAAATGGAAGCTCCCATCTAGCCCTCCTGTTGCTTGGGAAGCTAAGATAGAGGAATGCTGGAACCTCTTGAGTGGGTTTTCCAGGTTTGACAATACTAAAATGACTGTCAGGAAAGCTACCAAATGGACTGCCCCTCCTAGAGGCAGGATACAATTAAACTTTGACAGGGCAGTTAACAATCTTGGGCACGGTGGGGGAGGAGTGCTGAGAGACCACCTTGGCACTTGCCTTTTGGCTTATGTGGGACCAATCAATAATGGTACTGTCACCCAGGCGGAAGGGACTTCTCTTCTCTGGGGGATCAAACTTGCAAAACAGATGAACTTTAGACAGCTGGAAATCGAGGGTGATTCCAAAGTAATAATAGAGGCAGTTAAGAATGGTGTTGGTGTGGGGTGGCAGACTAGACCCATTATTTTGGAGGTCTGTGAGCTTCTTGAGAGCTTCCAACATATATCTATAGGCCATACCTATAGAGAGGAAAACTCAGTTGCTGACTCATTAGCTGCAATTGGTATAAAACAAACCAAGCTTAATAGTTGGATGTTAGTTGGTGATTTACCTCTGATGACTCAACGTATCATCGAGGGAGAAATGGAAACAATAGTCTAAATGTGCCAGGCTGGATTATTTATTACAAAATCCTCCTCGATCATGTGTTGGCATTTTTGAGTTAGCTGTGTGATTATGAAAGACAAAATGCAAAGCCCCATAAAGTTCAATAATTACCTTTTGTTTGTGTGGTGTGATCGTTGTCAGTGTAAAAAGGCATTTTTGGCGATTAATGGTAGTAATGCTATTATTTCTATTTATGTTACCCAGGGATCTATTATATTTGTCAGTACGGAGCCCGATCTCCAAAATCCCCAAAACCGGTAGGGTATGTATAAGCTTTTTTTGAAATGGATTTGTAAAAAAGAGTGGTTTTATATGGCATGCAACAACAGTCAGCTCTCAGACTCCAAGGATATTCTGACGATTAAA
Source organism: Thuja plicata (assembly GCA_018584345.1). Lineage (NCBI taxonomy): Eukaryota > Viridiplantae > Streptophyta > Pinopsida > Cupressales > Cupressaceae > Thuja > Thuja plicata. Next base: position 15,987 of record MU228062.1, on the reverse strand, counting down.
GACCATGACTCTGATATGGGGGGTAATGTTCTCCATATCGAACCTGATAATATTGATGAAGCCTTTACTTTCGATCCGCTGGTCACCCATTATTTCAAGGAAACTAGAATTTGGGGTTTCATGGAACGTATGAAGGGCGGCCATGAAGAGAGAATCTCTAAACAGTTTGTTTCCTCCTAGAACAATAGAAATGTCTCGGTGGGAGGCATTCACTTTCAGCTCAATGAGGAGGTCATCGCTGAGGCTACGGGGCTCCCTATGGTGGGGAGAAAGTACAAGAAGACTAGTCAGATTGCCGACCCTACCAGCCTAATACAATTTTTCAAAGAAGGGGAGCTACTGGTCAGGAAACAGGGGGGTTTCAATAGAGAAGAGCTACCGGACTTCTGGCCAAAAAATTGTCTCATTATCATGAAGTATTTCATGCTTGAAGGTAAGTTCACGGTGTTTTACAACTACCACTTACCTTTACTGAATCATATTAGGAACAAAGATTTAATTTCCATACCATTTTATCTTTTGAACTCTATTGAAAGCAATATCCTTGATATTAAAAGCTACCCTGATAGAGTTATCCTCCACCAAGGCCTCCTCCTCTATCTTTTCTAGTTTCACAAAGCCATATGCCCGACACCCCAACCCCCTAAGATTATTCAAATGATGCCTCAGGAGACGCCCGCTGAAAAAACTGAAAAGACCTCCAACTCCTCCTCTCAGTCCATCCATATCACTTAGGAGCCTGTGAAGTCTGAGAAAAAAACCTGTTAAAAAAAGTGTTAAGATCCCCACCTATAAGAAGGATGGCTAGGAGGATTCTTATGTTTTAGACTCCATGGATTACATTGAAGGGAAAGGGGTTGGCAGCACATCTGAGATGGATTACAAGCCCAAAAAATAGAAAATTATGGAAACCCAGGTCAATTTGGAGGTGGACCTAAGCGGTTCTGGCCGTAGGAGATCTAATAGAATTGCCAAGGAACAATACAAAATCAAGATGTTGGAGACGGCCTCCAAAGAGCTCTCCCTGACGAAAAATGCCTCCCACTCCACAAATTCTAGAAATGTTTCCTCGGAAGGATATATGAGCCCGACTGGTAATACTCTCCTGACCAACCCCTAGAGAGCTACGGTAACCATCAAGAATCCTACCCCACCCAAAAGCCCCCACCGTGATCCCCAGAATAAACCCCTCTCCTCTGGAATGGAGGAAAAATGCAATTTCACAGGCACCCTTAAAAGTAAGTTTGTGATTATTGACAAGGAAATTGCAGAGATCAAAAAGGGTATGCAGGACCTGATGAACCACTGCATGAGGACCAAAAAATTTGCACTGAAGGTGATGCATGCCTCGGCAACGACCCTCTGTAATGTTTAGGAGAATCTGGCGGATGGCAAATTGAAAGCGGACAAGGATAAAAATGACCTGTTCCTGTTCCTCCAGGAGGAGTGGGTGAGAACCCTGCTGTCTAAACAACTGGGAGAGAAGAATCAAAGTTGATGCATATGGTTCAGATTATTTTGGCTAGGCTTGTCCCTCGGTTCCCCTGTTCTGTGTTTGGGGTTAATGTTAAGTTTATTATTTTGGTTTGGTTGAGCCCTGCGTGGCCTAGTGACAATATTTTTGATGCTACTATTGATAGCAATTACTCTGGTTTAATGATTTTGAGTAGAACTGTTACTTTTGTTTTTGATAGAGGCAAAACTTTTGGTGTCTGTGATATCCTGCTAAACTACTGTAAGCTTTGACTAGTTCCATTAATATGCTGTTGATGTGCTACTAGTCCTCTGTTCCATGGGCCAACACCCTCTTGCTTCTTTTTCTATCAAAAACATTGTCGATTTTCACCACGCAGCTCTTAATCCATCAAACATGAATTGCCCCCAAATCGACATGGAGGAGTTGCCTGCCGTGACAAGGAAAGACAGTCACCTCATGCCTCCATGGAATAGTTATAATGGGGTTAAAAACCAAGTAGTGTATGATGGATTTGATGCAGAAATTGGGGGTCATGCTAAGAATAAATTCCATGCAGTCAGTAACTATGGAACCACTGTCAAATTGGGGGTGCACACTAGTAATTTGCAAACTACTAAAATTGGTGAATAGAGACTAATAAATACTTCTGATAACAATGAGAAAAACATTGTTGATCAACCATCAGAACAAAGTATTGAGCTGGAATAGAATCATGATTTATGAAGGTCTTCTAGACAGAGAAAAATTCCATCAAATTTTTTTGATTATGAGCTCTTATTCGCAGAAGAGGCAGAACCTATGGCTTTAGTTTCTAGCCAATTAGAACCAACAAATTTTAAAGTGGCAATGAAGAATGAGAATTCTAATAAATGGCAGGCTGTAATGCGAGAAGAAATGGATTCTTTATTAAAAAACAAAACATGGGATTTGTTATCTCTTCCGCCTAATAAAAGAGCATTACAAAACAAGTGGGTTTACAAATTGAAGGAACAAGACAGAGCTACACAACAATTTCGTCTTAGATTAGTTGTCAAAGGATATGTACAGCAGAAAGGTATCAACTTTGATAAAAAAAATTCTCTAGTGGTGAAGATGACTACCATCAGGGCAGCTTTGGGTTTAGTTGCAGCTTGGGATCTTGAGCTTGAACAAGTGGATGTGAAGACATCATTCTTACATGGAGATGTTGGTGAAGAATTATATATGTTTCAGCCTAAAGGTTTTGTCAAAAAGGGCCAAGAGCATCTTTATTGCAGATTGAAGTGAAGTCTATATGGGCTCAAGCAAGCCCCAAGACAATGGTATTTGAAATTTGATCAATTTATGCTTGAGCATAAGTTTATTCACTCAGAAGCTGATCCATGTGTGTATTTCAAATGGTTACCTAATGGTGGATTTGTTATTCTTTTACTTTATGTAGATGACATGTTAGTTATAGGAACTAGCATGAGGCTTGTTCATGAACTTAAGAAACAATTAGCTAACAGATTTTCCATGAAAGATTTGGGAGCAGCGAAAAGGATTCTTGGAATGACTATTATTCGGAATAGAAATAAGAGACAACTTTGGTTGACTCAAAAACAATACATTGAAAAAGTATTGGACAGATTTGGGTTGCTAGAAGCTAAATCGGTTAGCATTCCTTTAGCCTCTTATTTTCAGCTATCAGCTGAATTATGTCCTAAAACCCAAGAAGAAAAAAGATTTTAAGCAAAACATCCCTTATACTTCTGCAGTTGGGAGTATTATGTACACCATGATTTCCACTTGTCTAGACATTTCTCATGTAGTGGGAGTAGTGAGTTGATATATGAGTAATCCAGGTAAACCTCATTGTGAGGCTTTGAAATGGATCCTAAGGTACTTAAAAGGTACCTCTGATTTTGCCTTATGTTTTGGCAAGGATAAGGCATGTTTGCAAGGTTTTGTGGATTTCAATCTTGGTGGCGACTTAGATAAACGTAGATCCACTTCTGGTTATGTTTTCACCTTTGTTGGGGCAGCGATAAGTTGGGGATCTAAATTGCAACATTCAATTGCTCAATCATCCGTAGAGGCTGAATACATGGCTCTGTTTTATGAGGCTAAGGATATGGTATGGTTGCAGCTTTTGTTCAAAGAATTGGGTTTGAAGCAAATATATTTTTCTCTATTTTCTGACAACAGTAGTGCCATATTTATGACTAAGCATCATACCTCGCAACATCGATCCAAACACATTGAGTTGCGCTATCACTATACTCACCAATTGGTTGAAGAAGGAAAGCTTCATGTGGAGAAGATTGATACGAAGGTGAATCAAGTTGATGCACTCAAAAAGGTTGTTACCCAGGAGAAGTTCAAATTTTTTTGAGCTTCTCTCGACATCCATCGGATATAATGACTGAAGGAAGCAGGGGAGTCTTTGGTTACAACAGCATTGGTCTTCAAGTGGGAGATTGTTGGGATGTGAAGCCCAATGGTTGCCTCTCATCTTTTCTTATGTGTCCATTCAACTTCTTCATATCCTATGAAGAGTGTTCTTTAATAGTGTAGACACCCTAAAATGGACAGACTTGCGACTTTACATTAAAAACCCTAATTTTCATCTATTAATTAATGGTTTCTTAATCATTAATTAATCATCTATTTTCATCTAAATTCATTTCTCAAATCATCTAATCCAATCCCCAAAATTAATTAAATAATTAACTTTATTTAATTAATTAAGCTTTAATTGATTAATTATCATTATTTAATTAATTAAACTCAATTTCCTATAGTTTAAATCAAATATTTAAACTTACTAATTAAATTCTTCCAATTAAATTAATTTCAATTAAATTAATTTAATTTCATCAAATAAAGCAATT
>MU228060.1:17400-27509 GCA_018584345.1 Thuja plicata | reverse complement strand
GTCTTGATCTAAATTGTCAAGAAGATGAGTCTGCAAGTTCAATTCTTCATTCACGGCTAATGCAATATGCTTGGTCCTTATTACAGTCTCCTTCAGTTTTTCAAGACCCTCATCTTGTTGTTTCATACTTTGAAGTTGCAGTCTAACAAGACCATAAGTTCTATTTATAGCAGTCCAGAATTTTGCTATAACATTGTCTTTTATCACCTTCTCACTACCATTCTGAGCTCGTATGTGCATTTTTTGAAATGGTTTTTGGGAGGAACTAAGAGTTTCCTCTAGCTCTGCGTGGTAACAAACTTTACCTACGTCTGAGAAACCATTAAAAATCTCAAACTACTGTTTGAGTCTGTCAGAAAAGGTGTTGGTGTCGTCTGGGAATTGATCTCTACATACCGCATAGGTACCCTATCTCCAAACACTCATGGAGAGTCCACAAAATCAGGCTTCACTGGGTCGATGACATTCAGGACAGAGTCAACAACAACCTGCATGTTGTTGATCTTTTCTATTACTGAATTCTCTGGCAATTCACCAGATTTTAGTGTATTGAACTCTGCACTAAAAGTGCGTGTTATAAAGGCACGAAGATCACAATTCACCATGCCTCCTAACATGGCCGTAATGGTTGGCTCTTTTGACTGTTTTGAATCAGAATAATACACACTTCTTGTGCATCCATCTAAAATTTGATCAACCCCCTTATTACTTTCCTTGGTTTTTGCTAAACCATTAGTCGATGCTAGACTTTCAAGTTGGAGGTGACCGATTCCACTATTCTCTAACCCCGTGAGCACATTAAACTCCCCACTAAAATTGCTGGTGATGTCTCGCGCACCATATTCTTTGCTAGCAAGTCTTTTCTGAAAGCTTCTGTTGGCGTCATATTGCATCACAACAATAGTGTGACCACCAGATACATCCCAAAGATTTGCATCTTCGGGGGGTTTCAATGATCTTTACATAACTGTCCGAGCAGGTAAATGACCCCCCTCATGTCTTGTAGTCAGATGTGGATTATCATGGCGCATAGTGCCTGACGCTTCCGCTTCTTCTACCATAGACGCTTCCACTTCCACCAGATGCGCATCACCAATGATGGAGTGTTGTTCACAATAACTTAAGTTTCTGGAAAATGACAACCCGTCCTCCTCTATCCTTACCAAGTGCTCGTTCAAAGAAACTACCCTATTTGGATCGTATTTTCGCTCCAATCTTTGGTCTGCTTTACTATCATCAATACATGCGGGCATGGGATTGTAAGTATTTTCTATAGATTTTGACTGGGTAGAAACCAAAATCCCCTTGGTGTATTGGCTGGCAACAAGGCACAGGCCTTGACCATCATGGCATGTAGAAAACGAGTTTGTGAAGATGGAGTGCACATCAATGTGTGACCCATGGGGAAGGACATCTGACCCACACACAACATCCACTGTGGGAGCTCTGCTTATTTTCTTGACAATCCCTCGAAACTCTGCAAATACAGCATCCCTGGTCAGTGGCCTAACTTCTGCATATCCTTCTTCACCATCATATTCTTCGGTTTCCTCTACATCATTCTTCGGTGTTACAGATTCATCTCTGTTTGCAGCCATTGAGTCGCTTTGGCCGTCCACGCCAGTGACTAAGCCATCCATGTCAATGTTGTTGCTATGATATGTAGACAGTGTTGAATAAACCTCTTGTAATTGAGAACATTGATCACCACCAAGGCCTCAATTAGCATGAAACTGATATGGAATAACATGGTCTATATAATTCAAACCTGCGGTTTCTTCAGGAAATGATTCAACCTCAAACTTCGTTGAACCAGAATATGGTGGAGTTAATCTAACCGGAGCAACCTGCACCTTATTAGAGAGACTATTGGCAGAAAAAGTAGAATTGTGAGGATTGAAGAATATCTCCTCCAAAATGCCTTGAGTTGGCCACTCAATGGCCTGGGTTTTTAAATCCTCTTCCAGACACTTTTCCCTCTCTTCATCAAGAACAGAACTTGCTGGAAGCCCAAACGCCTCAACCTTACGCCAAATAGAGGCCGCCCTCTTGATGTGTTGTTTTCTCTCTTCCTTTTCATCTTCCACAGTGAACTTCTCATTTCTCGTAGAGTTTCATTCCACAGGGGCAAGTGCTTCTTCGGTAGGATTAGGCTCTGCAGAATATTCTAGCTGCAACATCCTATTAATTTTGGAAGCAAAAGCATTAGGATTATCAAGACTGAAGCCAGAAGTAAAGAAAGTCATTTTATAAAAGACCATCACCAGGTCCTTAATAGACTTGCGAGACTTGTCTGTCTTTGCCATCCCACTAATGCACATGGCAAATTCTTTTAGCTTTTGCAGGCCCAACATCATTCTCTACTGAGCGTAAACTTCCAAGTAATTCATCGATGACAAAATTTACTTCATCTTCTTCCATCTCTGCTCTAGCCTCACCTAGGCTCTGATACCAATCGTAAATATTAAACAAACAGAGAAACATAATGAAAACACAATACAAAGAAGACAAAGTACAATAGACATAATTTTATCATGGTTCGGCAATTTGCCTACATCCACACTCGAAACAAGGAATCCATATATTAACTGAATCAATGATACAATCCAATACATCTAATCAGTAATACAATACATGACTACTCAGCCATTTATAGATAGCTCTTCTAATATGAAGAGACAGAGGAAAGTGAATGGTCATGTGACCGTTGGGCTTCACATCCCAACACCCTTGTTCCTTGGACATAGTCACATGAGGCACAACTCTGTGTGGTTAATACCCTCTAAGTCATGTGTGTTTGGGAATCTCTTTTTTGAGGGTGACCTCTAGAGAGTCGTGTTGGTGTCATAGATGTCCAGGGAATCTACCATCCTGGGAGTATTACCACTCAAATTGGTGGTATATTTAACACGTTGAAGGATGAAATTTGTTTTGTTTGAGTTGTCAACATACCCGAGGTCAGAGGCGCAATCATATTAATATGCGAGGCTGTGCTCATCCAGACTTTCACTTCATTAATCCCCCTGAATCGCACCTATTGTGTTAAATCTAACACCCACCAAACCAGCATCTCCAACACCCTCTTTAACAACCTCTCCCAGGTTAATCAAATGGATATTACAGGTGTTATCCTCATACCACACAGAGCATACTCCCACCTGGTGTTTTCCCATGTCTTCATCTTAGAGACCTACTCCATAGATCGTTTCCTGTGAGCTCCCTTGAGACTTTGCCCGGCTGGCTCTGGAACTGTAATTGTTTGTCTTGGGATTGAACTATAATTGTTCAATAGAAGAAAAGACTTGGATTAAATACCCATGTAATTTCATGATATTCAAATCTACATATTCTTCAACAAAACTAGTCTGCAAATTAGACTCATTCAAAATCTCAACCTTTGGGTCATTAGATGCAAAATAGAGCTCTATATCATTGTTCTGTTTCATATCATCGAATTTATCTATTTCCAATTCAATGGAAAAGTACTCATCAGAATTTTCATTTCTTTTCTACCGGCAAAATTTCATGTTCAGCAATATGAACTCTTTCGTTACTCGATATTACTACCTTTAATTTATTATATTTATTATATGTAAAATTATAATTACAATCCTCATAATCCTAATTTACAATTTCAATTTCCCAATTTCTCACCTTAAGTTTCTGTTGCTCCTTTTCATTTCTTGGTGAGGTAAATTCTTAGAAATCTTGTGCAAAAACTCTGCGCTACTATTTTGAATAACTCCCACTTTATTGTGACTCTTTACCATATATAAAGTACCCAATTTACTTCCTTATGCAATTAATAAGGACCCTTTTGTCACCTTCAATTTATTAGATTTCAAACTAACATTACATCCTTGAGAGAAAAAATTCCAAACTGAAATTGAATTATTTTTAAGCTGAAGGACATACCTAACATCCTATAACAACCAACTACTTCCATTTGTTAGTTTCAATAAAACATCTCATTTTCCAACAATATGAAAAGATTTATCATCTGAAAGTGATACGTTACCAAAATTAACACTTTGAAAAGTTTTGAAAAACTCCTTCTCCGAAGTAGTATGAAATGACTCTCCTAAATCTACTGCCCAATTATTTGTTACTACTTATATTGTAGTTAAAATAAAAACCTCACGTCTTCCATATATGCTCCTTGGCTCTAACCAAGCTCTAATACTAATTATAAGTTTTAATCGCGCAGATAAAATTAAAAAACATGTTTAAGACACTGAAAGAAAGAATAGACAAAACATGTAACACACTAAATTTATATTGGTTCGCTAAACTTTGCTACATCCACTCTCAAAGAAAGGAAAACTCTTTATTAATGTTTAACTAATACACTCAATCCATAGAATATACACAACCATTTATATAAACTTGAAGAGGGGAGAAAGTGAAAGGTCGTGACTATTCGGCTTCACATACCCAACAAGATGATCAACCTACTTTCCTATAAACAGGAAATTACAATGATTCTAAAAATAAAGCCATGCCAAAGTAGGGCTATAGTTTTATTCATTAGTGGTGCTTTACAATAAAGACGAGTACAATCAAATATTTATAAAATGGGAAAGAAAGGAAATATAGAAATGAAGAGATTTTATTTCTGAAAGTAGGGATTTTAAAATAAGAAAACAAATATTAACTGGGTTTTAGTAGCTCAGTTATGTCATGTGAACAACCTTGTTGAGGCGTGTTGGGCAATGATTGTCTCGAGAAGCATGAGCTCATAGTTTAGATTTGTTTCCAACTTGTCCATGGTTGTGAGTATATTATTGTTTGTGGAAGGATTTGGTGGGTATTAGCGAACAGATTTGTCTTTCTACAAAAACCCTTTTAAGTTTTACTCTATCGCCCTTAAAAGACTAACTATCTCTAATAGTTGGATAAATATTTTTTATGACCACTTCCCTCTGAATTTTGTTACAGGTAGAACTCCCTAATATGATTCTAAATGAAATTTGAAAATAGTTCAATCGGAAACCTTTTAACCAGAAATCTTATAAAGGCTGCAATATCATTCTTTGATGATATGCTACTAAGAAATTGTAAAGGAAATAAAACCGAATAAGAGCGAGAAGAAAAGCATAGTTACTTCCGCAATTGCATTTCATGAAACATAAACAACTTTTCAACTAAAGATAACGGAAGATAGATAAAATATAGAATTCAAATATCATGAACTAATAGACATATATATAACAAGATAAACAAGATGTCAACACATGACACTTTGCTTTTGGTTTTCAAATAACACAGATTCAATAAATCTCATTGTAATATATCTCAGAAATTATTGAATAGGAAATTTGCATGAAATCTGTTCCTTCCATAACATTCAATAGTCAAAACTATTACTATCAAAATCTATTATCTATCAGTAATGAGTTTTTTTTTTAACCCTTTAAAAGTTTCAGCAGCTAAAATAAATAGTATCAGAGCATCGAGAGGTCTCCCAACTAAACCAGCAGAAAAAGGACACACATCCTCCAGAGTTTGCATGATAACCAAGTAAAAACTAAATAACTAAATTCAGCTCCTTGTCTATAGCATAATCCTCGCTCCCCGCTTGACTCCCTTCTTCTTCGGTAACCGATTGGGCAGGTTTCCATTCTTTATATGCCTGGACCAACTCCTTCACGAGTGACAGATGCGGGATCTTAGAATTTACTATCTGAGCCATAGAGGCGTCTTTACTCCATCTCAATTTCTTCACCTTTTCAATAACATTGGGCAGCTGATCCACACACAGATATAGCATAAATTCAATCCTTGCCATCTGAGTTAAGTTAGAGGCTTTAGGATTAATCTTTTCTCTGATAGTCTTTATTGCTGAGTCAAAAGCATCAAGAGAGCCCTTCAGTTCTTTCTCACCATAAACTGATGGATAGATATAAGTGAAATTGATCACTTTTAACTCATTTAGGGCAGCCTTTTGAATCTTCTTAGCTTCTGACTCATACTCTTTGTTTTCTGTAATGGTGCTCCTTATTAGAATGACGTGCCAGCTGATGTTCTTCCTGAGAATGAAGAAAGTGGATACTTCAGCACCTTTTAGGGACTTTTCTATGCATAATTTGTTGAAACCATGCCTCTCTATCTCCATAAATTTTTTTATCGCCGACACCCATTTTTGTTCCTCTCCATCCCAGACCTGACATTGGGCTTGCAATTGTCCCATTACCGCCTTTGTATCATGAAGAACTGAGTGTAAATCCTTGATATATTGTTTGACATTGTTAAGCACTTGGGACATCCACTCATCAACTAAGGAGACCAATGTGCGACCCCTCTGAACTTGATTCAGCAGTGTTTTACTTTCTGCAGAGTTTGGGTCGAATACCTATGATGATTGAGTCAGTGGGGTGGTGTCAAAGTTGCAGAAATTATTTATGAACTGAGAGAGTGAAATGATGGTATGCTTTAGTTCCTTCTTTTCCTTACTATACTACACTGATGTGATCAACATTCGTTGGGTTGTTTCTTTGAAAAGGTGATTCTTTCCCACTCTATCCATAGTCCCTAATTGAATTTTAGTAACCTCAAAATCTTTGACTGCAATATCCTATTTTTCATCCTTTGGTCTTTAGGTGGCTACTTCGGCTGTCCACTTCCCAGTTTTAGTATCAGTAAACATTTGTGCTGTACTCTTCACTTTCTTGGCCTTAGGAGTCTTTTGAGCATACTTACTGACTATATCCTATACTGGAATAGATACCAGAATCAAACTCTATTTCTTATTAACTAAAGAGGTTGACCATCTTGGGGTATCATTTTCTGCTGCTGGTTGGGCCATAGTCTTAGCAGGGGTGTCCATTAAATCCAACGTCACATCATCAAGATCGAAGAGATTTTTTCCAATTTTCTCATCTTCTCCAATTTGGTAGTTTAAATCCCAAAATTTGTCATCCTCCAAATTGATTGTTTATGTATTCTCTTGAGTCATCTTTCCCTTTTTTTGTGATCAGGATCTTGATCTAATAATACACCGAGGCGAGGCCATAGGGGAAAGTTCTGCAACCGATTTCTTCCTGGGCTCTTTCTTCCGTTGCTTATCTGAGGAACCTACATTACCAGATGGTTTAGGAGGATTAGAAACAAAGGGGGAGGAAAATAAAATTAAAGTTTTAACTCCAATTATTTTAGCAATAGACTATTCTCTTTTTGTTTGCAGCCATTCTTCGATTAATTTGAGTACATGTTGTGTCATGCACTTAATGTCATCTTCCTCCTCCTTTGACCAGTCAATATCTATCTCTTCATTATCTAGGAGCCTTTTGAAACTGGGTTCAACTAAGTCAGAACCATCATTTTTCACCCCTTCTATGCTGAACTTCAATCTCATGGACAAGATTTGAGATATGCAGAGTCTATTATGACCTCTCTTCATAACTTGGGACTCATTTGCACAGTCTTCCAAGAAATCCTCTAGATGGAGAACTAGAAACATATGAGATCTAAGGCCTAGATTCCTGCTAGCAAATTTTTTGTTATCAAAGCATGTTCTCTCTGTTTAGTACTTGAAATCAAAATGACTAAGGTCACTTCCAATACTTATTGCATCTTCAATAGTCAGGAATGAAAATTTACCTAGTTGTAATGGGAAAATTTTCTCCCATCCTTCCTCAGGAAGAAAATGATTAAGCATAGTAGTAGGCTGTCTATATATTTCTGCAAGGATGAAACAATCAAAGGCATACCTAGGTAATTTTGTAGGGGAATCTTCAAAACCACCAATTCTAATATAAGAGAACCTAGGGAACTGAATGTAAAAACTCCCAAATCTTGTCACAAATTGCTAAGCTTCTGATCCCATTCTCCTGGTTGAATCTTCAGTCATCTCAAAACAAAGTTTACCCATAAAAGTATCATGTACCCTCTTGTAATTCTGAATTAAATTGTCTTTACAAAGAATGAGAAATTACTCAAAAACACACATTCCATCTATCTAAGGCTCATGAATCATCCCATCCCATTTCCTGCTACAGGCTAGACAGTACATTAGATAAGAAGACATGAAAAAGCTACATCCAGTGAGTTTTGAATTGTTCAGTTGTTCTCTCATAGAGTCTGCAATTAATTTGACCCAATCCAACTTGTGTCTTCCTTCTAAAAAAATCCCTACGTAATAGAACAACCAATCTGAAAAGAAGAACGCCTCAGGTGAGCCTCTGACTCTATGCAACATCACCATAACATCACTAATATATAGGTGCATATGACTTCTATTGAGATTTTTGGGTAAACGACAACCTCCCCTTTGGGCGTTTAATAACCAATGTTTGGCTATAGAGGTACGATTTACATCTGCATTTGGTTTGAACTTAATAAGGGACTGCACAAGAGAGAAAGCGGTAAAAGTTTGCTCTTGAATTTTGAAAGTTGAAGCAACAATTCCTATGTTTACAGCCATCAAGACCTCACCATTTCTCTTGAGAATTGATTTGGTTCACTGGTCATAGTTGCGGATACATTCATGGAAAAGTTTAGGATAGACTACTACAGGAGGAAAACAAGTAGCTATACACAACCCACTACTCAAAATTTAAAGAGGAGGGACATTCTCTTCTACAAACCCAGTGAGCCTATCAGCAATTCCTTCTACATCATAGCCTTCTAAATCCGTGTCTGTCACAATGGGATTTTCACATACCAGACTAGACACACTTCCAAACAAATGGAATGCAAACTTCATACTTGCAAGAATAGACTGATAATTGTCACAGAAATTTTCATAAATTTCACAAGCTCTTAAATTCAAACACTGTAGGAATTGCAGCCTGACTTACCTTAATCACTGTAGAAAATTCTGCAACTGGAGCTCCAAAAACCCTTACATTCAATCTTCACACATACAGACAGCGACAGCGTTTCAAAAATAATGAATGCTAAGAAGGGTTTTAAATAAGAAATACCATGGATTTGACAATTAATTTCCCATCATTAAGGCAATAAAAGCTCGAAGAATGAAGTGACCGTTCACGCACGCAATCATTTAATGCCACTTGCGCAAACTTTTATGCCACACAAATTTCTCATTAATTTGACAACTCAGACACGTTTAATCACCGCCAATACCTTTCTTCATTAAAATCCTTTCCTAGGTAGGGCCCACAACTGAAATGATGGCGGTAGTCCTTTTCTTTTGCCACATGTCACTTTTTAAAATCATTGAACACCCTTGAACATGGATGAACTAAGATCAAGGGTGCTCTTATGTGTTCACCACTATTCAAGTGTGTTCCTTTTTTAATCCCTACCTTCATCCTTAAACTGAATATCCCATACTTAGCTACTGATTCCTAGCTTCGATCAATCAAAAATTTTGAAGATCACGATCATGAGACACCTTTTTAGCAATGACTTTTTTCACCTACTCATCCTTCATAAAAATCATGAACGAGCTTGAACACTCTTGAATACTCTTGAACACTCATGAACCAAGTTCAAGGTTGTTCAAGCATGTTCAAACCTGTTCAAACCTGTTCAAGAAACATGTTAGCAAATGATTTTTCTATTTTCACAAACACAGATTGACAACAGGGTGGACCCTTTCGCTGAGAATTTGAACATGGGAACTTAAGCAGCTTTGAGATTCTCAAAAATAACATGGTGACTCTAGAAATAAAATAAACGGACAAGGACTAAAACTTGGACTAACACTGGCTCTGACTAGGGAGTGGCTTTTCTCAAAAGTCAGAGAACTCAAAAACTCTGGTTTCACAAACTACTGCAAAGGGCTCAGAAAAACACACAAGAAAGGAAAGATTCACAACCTGAAAACAAACTAAAACTAATATATACAATAGGACACAGGAACCTAAACTAAAGCTTCAGAAATTTGAGGTCCTTCCCATTATAGGAAAATGGCAAGATTGTTCCATCTGGGTATGCCAGCTTAAAAGCGTTGGTTCCTAACTCTTCAGTAATGACAAAGGGCCCTTTCCAAAGTGATTCAAATTTACTGTGGACACCTTTTAGAGCCTTCCTTTTGTCCCATAGAAAGACCTCATCTCCTTTCATAAAAATTATGCGTCTCACCTTCCTGTCAAATATGCTTTTCACTCTGGCCTGATGTTCAGTAATTTTATCAACCATAG
>MU228060.1:0-17300 GCA_018584345.1 Thuja plicata | reverse complement strand
TCTCACCTTCCTGTCAAATATGCTTTTCACTCTGGCCTGATGTTCAGTAATTTTATCAACCATAGCCTCTCTTTCTTCTTCTAGCTTATTCAAATATATGATCCTTTTCTCCAAAGAGTCTTTAAAATTTTGGTCTTCGATGACCATTTGCAGTTTAGCTGCTAAAAGTTCCAAAGGAACTGAGACTTGTGCACCTACGACATATACCAATTCAAAGGGTGCCATTCCAATTGCTCTCTTGGGGGTAATTCTATTAGCCCAAAGGGCTTCATAAAGTTTATTGTGCCAATTCTTGCCACTATCATCCACCAACTACTTCATGATCATTATCAAATTTTTATTACTTGACTCGGCATACCCATTTTCCTCAGGGAAATAATCTAATGAATGAGCCAGAGAGATACTATGATCAAAACAGAAAAGGGAAAGCTCATGCAAAGAGAAGTAAGTAGCATTATCGGCTACAACTTTTTGAGGTACTCCAAAATGTACCAAAATATTATCTTTTAAGAAATCACACACCACCTGAGAATTAGCCTTCTTGGTTGGAATGGCCTCAACCCACTTAGTGAAATAGTTAGTCATTGTTAGGATGTAAGTGTGGCCTTCACTTGACTGAGGATTAACGGGACCGATGAAATCAATTCCCCACTGCTTGAACTGTTCAGTTACCAGAACTGGTCTCAAAGGCAAGGCAGCTAATTGGGGTCTTCCAGAGAATAACTAGAATTTTTCACAGTTCCTGATGAATGCGTAAGCATCCTTGAACATCCCTAGCTAGTAGAAACAATTTTGAATAATTTTAAATGCTGTCACAATAGATGAGAAATGACCTTCACAGGCCTCTTCATGAAAATTTTTAAGCAGTTGTAACTACTGATTTTTATCCACACATCTTAGAAATGTACCGTCAAGGCCTCTTTTATACAATACACCTTGTCATATTACATATTTCGCAGCTTGTAGTCTCAGAGTCCATCTCTCCTTAGGCACCAGTCTTTGTGGACATTCTCCATAAGTCAGGAAATAAGCAATGTCACAGAACTAGGAATCTGTCAAACTGAGCAACAATACTTGAGATGTTTCACATTCTGGATTTTCATGATGACTTACATTTTCTGCAATAAATTTACATAGCCCCCTACCCCTGACAAGTTTGGTGGGTTTTATTTTCAAGTCATATTCATGAATCTTTGTCACCCATGCTACTCTCTTATTCATGGCTATTTCTTGTTGCGTGAGAAGCACTTTCACTGCTGAATCGGGGACAAATACTATGGAATGAGAATGAAGGATATAGAATGTAAACTGCTTAATTGATTTCACTACAGCAAAGGCTTGTTTCTCTATGGGGGAATATTTTAGTTCATTTTTTTTTAATGGTTTACTCCTAAAAGTGAAGGGCGCCTCATTCCCCAAAACATCTTTCTGGGTTTCAATTCCCGACAAAGTGTGATCGGAAGCATAATAATAAATGATGAAACACTTTTTGTAGTCAGGGTAAACTAGAGTCGGGGCATTTGCTACAGCAGTTTTGATTGCTCCAAAATCTTTTCATACTTCTTCTATCCATTTAAAGGGATGTTTTTCACTCATCATTCTGACAATGTGCCTTGATAATTCAGAAAAATCAAGGACAAAACCTCTCAAGAAGTTAATCTGACCGAAGAAATATTTGACTCCTAATCCCTTTTTTGGATACAATATGCCCCAACAACTTCCCTTCAATCAAACCAAAAACTGATTTTTTAGGATTAAGTGATATGCCATGGTCTTTGCACCTCTATAGGACTGATTTGAGATCTGGAACATGATGTTTCCTTCTTTTGGAGTACATAGTCAAATCATAAAGGTAAATTACAAAAATTTTGTTTTTTAAATCAGCAAAAGAAAAATCTATACAAATCCTTATTTTTCCATTCTTTTTTCTTATAGGGACAATATTTTCTATCCAAGTTGAGTGATGAATAGGGTAGATGATTCTGGCTCTTAGCATCTGGTCAACTTCTTTTAGAATCACTTCAGAAACTTTAGGATTGTAACTTCAAAGTTTGTGTCTGAAGGGCTTTGATTCAGGTTTAAGAGGAATATGATGGCTAAATTTCCCTTTCCAAAAATATTTAAGGTCATGCTATAATCCCAAGAAAAAACATCTATGTAGGCTATCAACAAGATCTGAAGGTTTTTCTTCTCTTGAACAAACAAAGTCTTACCTATGGATATCTACCTAGGTTTGGCTGTAGTACCAATATTCACCTTGTCATATTCTTTTTGTACATCTGAATGAAGGTTTTTCCTTGAAATGAAACTATCATCTTTTTGAGAAAACAAGTTTTCTAAGGAAACCAAACCTTTGGGAATTTTGTTGCTCTTCAACTGGACTACTTCTTCTTGCGGTAAGAACTCAGAATTAGACTTTTCACCATCTTCATTCATTCCTTCAAAGTAGGTGGATGAGAAAACTTCTATACATGCCATGAAATCTTTAATCCAAGCATCATCTTCAAAAACTTGTAGATGTTTAATGTTATCCAGGATAGCAGGTCTATAAATCATCTCAACCTTGTATGTGTCTATTTTAATGTCTGGGTGAGGGAGTAGTAGCGATGCTGATACAACTAGGGAATCAACTCTTGTATTGAGACTCCTAGGAATGGCTTCTATGGAGAAAGTTTCAAAAGAATTAACTTCATCCCACACTAAGTTACTGTAATGTTTCAGGTGTTCATTTTTGATAGTAAGTTGACCCTTCACTTGTTTAACATTTAGTTCAGCATAACCTTTCACAACAAGTGCCTTGATTCCCAGTGTCTTTTCCTCTTGCAACCCTTATAACAGAGCCTCATATTCGATGGTATTATTAGTATTTTTAAAGTCTAATTTGAAAGAGAAAGGGATATATTGATCATCTAGGCCTTTAAAGACTACACCAGCCCCTGAACCTACAGTGGCACAAGTACCATCAAACTCCATCAACGAAACTTTCTCCTTTTCACCAAAATATACACGAACAGGAGGGGCTTCATTTGAGAAAATCATGTAATTTCCAAACTCACAGTCTTGAAAAAGGATTTGTGTCTTAGGATCATCGGACGGGATTACAGTGTATTTAATTTTAGGTTCAGGTTCTAGTTTGACCTTTTTCTTTCCAATAGGGATAACAACTTCTGACCAATCCATCTTTATTTCCCCACCCATGTCTCTGTAGAAAGTTCTGCTCAATAGAATAATATAGCTTGCAGGTATATCAACTACTAGAATGGCTAACTTAAGTCTCTTATCAAGATAAGAAGCTAAAATAGCTTGCGCATCTTTAACTTGACCTATTAAGGGCACCTGTTTCCCATCCATAGAATAGCACCTGCCAAAATTTTTAGTCATGGTTAAACCTAAAGCTTTGGAAATGGATGATGGCATAACATTATCAGAGGCACCTGAGTCTATAATGCAATTACTCAGTTTGAGACCGTTAAGGAGCACAAAAATATAAAAGGGGTCAAGCTTTCTAATTTCATCAAATTCACATTTCAATTCTGAGGTAGGAGTGGTAGCAGTGTCGCTCTGATTCATAACAAATGGTGAAACAACTTCGGGAATGTCAACTGGGTCATCAATTTGATTAACAATCCACTGATTAGATTGAGATGGATTTGGAAGGTCACCCTTGATGTACTTGACCAACTTGACAAGTTCTTTGGGATTTAATCTCAGATATTCCACAGGAGAGATTTGGATAGCAGAAGACTTGCAAAATTCTACAATATCAAAAGAGGACTCGCTAGAGTCTTTTTGTACAACCTTAACATCGGGAGTCTGAGGACTGGGAGAAGAAGAATTACTTACAAGATATCGGGTCTTGTGGAAAGCGCCGAATGATATTGGAGTGTTCTTTGAAGAATTTTTATTTTGAGTGAGCATGGCACAAGCGGGATCCTCAAGGGTGACCAAAATATCTCCTCTTTCTGAGTCAAATTTGTATTCTAAAAAGTATGGGCCAGAGTCGCTAGGTCTGTCTTGAGGGACTTCTTCTATAGCACATTCTCTTAACACATCTTTTGTGGTTTCCATTTGTATGTGTCTTTACATATCTAGGCAAGAATTACCATCATGATACATTGTCAGGTGAAAAGAACATGTGATAGCCTCTTTTGGTGAAGCTTCCAGGGACAATCTTGGTGGATTAGAAGGCAAAAAAGGGGGATTTTTTGTGCCATTGATTAGGATTATTTTGACTAATATCTTGATAAGAGAAAGGAAATGAAGATCCTTGGGTAAAAGCACAATAATCTTTCACCCCTAAGGACAATTTTGGGCGCTCATTCGTGTCATACTCGGCCGAGTCAAACTCGGCCCAGTCTAACTTGGCTGAGTTTACGTGGCACCGAATGGCACCTACATGGCCAAGTTGGCTCGTGCACGAGACAATGGGAGGGCTAGTAAGACTCCGCCGAGTCTGACTGGGCCGAGGCTGACTTGGCCGAGTCTACCTAGGTGGCATGCCATGTGGCAGCCAAACCTCCAAAAACATAAAAAAATCCAGAAGTTTGCACTTCTACTGGTTTTTTCTCTGCTCAAACTAGACAATGTCAAAAAACTAAAAGTACCCTTTCTAGATCTCGAAACTATGATTCTTGAGATATAAATTTTATATTGTTTCGACTACAAAACATTGAACAAATTCATTAAAAACTACATGTAGGTTATTAAAGCTTTCAGAAGTCATTGCTTCGGATAATATAAAAAAATTCTAAATCAATTCACAAAAATTTTAAAATCATAGATAACACTAGAGAAGAGAGTCATCTTCAATAATATGTAATTTATTTGGTTTTTGGTATAGTTTTGATAGGATAAAAATGGCTGGAAAAAAAACTGTTGATTTCAAGTAAGTTCGACTTTGAATACTTATAACGGGCAAACTATACATCGAAAAAACTTCTTTCTTTTTTTCTGCACTTCCTATACATGTCATCTAAAACATATTCTAAAATTGGAGGAAAAAACAATGTTTTACTTATAATTATTTGGCGGGAAGTAAACTCCCTAATTTACAATTTTTTTAGAAAATGAAAAATAGACCTAAATTTTTTGAAAAACATATTAATTTTGGTTCAATTTTTTTTTTTTAAATGATAGGCATATAATGCATCCTATTTGACACATTTCATCAGTTTACATCATCTTCAAATTCTCAATAGAAATGTGACTTTTACGCCCTTGAAGTTTTACAGTTTTGGTGTTGTTGTCCTTTTCCTTTGTAAAAGGGTGACAGATTATTGTGCTTTTACCCCCTTGCTTTGGTAACTGCCTCTTCAAGGCAATTACATCATTCATGAGTCTCTGAACAACTGGATCTGTAGGAGTAGAAGTAGAAGGTTGAGAGTGAGAAGTATGCACGTCTTTTCTCCAGTTCTTGGCTGTAATAAGACCATCTTCTAACTCAGTGGCCTATCCCTGGGCAATAGCCAAATCCATTGGTCTACTTCTTCTTAAGTGAAAACCTATGTCCGGGGGCATAGAGTTTACAAAGAAACATTGTTGGTTATCTGGGGTCGGTCTTTTGGCAGCAGGAATTCTGTGAATGACTTTTTTATATCTAGCCACATAGTCTCTCATTGGCTCATGAATCTCTTTCTTCATTTGTGTTAATTGTGCTAGCAGGGAATTTTCATCATCAGCCCCTTTGAAAATTCCTTTGAACACGGTCTTCATGGTTTTCCAATTTGTGATAGACCCAATAGGCAAGTGACCAAACCATTTTGCAGCTCCTTCTTAGAGAGATTGTCCAAAGACCCTGACGGCTACATCTTCATGTTGCACTGCCAAAATGGCAGTAGCTACACTGAATGCATCCAAGTGCTCATCTACCGAGACTTTACCATCTCTGGAAAATTTACGAAAGACTTCTTTAATACCTTTACGGAGAGGATGATGAGCTTCTAGATTTAAAGGACCAACTACTGCACCCCATGGTTGAGCCATAACTGCACTTGGAAAGATTGTTACTAGTGGAGGTGCTTGAATACTATACAAAGTCAAGGGTTTCCAGATGCTAGAAGATGGGGAATTATTTGAAGAGGCTTTAGGAGGGGAGGTAGGTCTAATTTTGGCTTTTGGCTTTGAAATGTAAGAGGATGAAAAATGACGGTTTTGCAAACTCTCATAAAAAGCATCAAAAATGCCCTCCTTCCTCTAAGACCTGGTATATGGTCAAGAATCCAGTATTATTTTCTCTTATTGCCTTTGAGCAACTCTGTCAACAATTTGTGCCTCTTGGGCAATTGGGAGCCCCCTCAGCCATTGTCCTATGTCTTCCTTTTCTTCTAAAACTAGGAGAACTTCTTGATACTGGTGATAGCTAGTCTTTAAATTCCAAGCAACAACGTTCAAATCAGAAATTATATCCTCTTAGGTATTTTGAAAATTAAGATTTGGTTGAATGACCGGAGGTTTCTCCTCCTAGTTTGGTATCACCACAGCTGGTAGGACCATATCTTGTTCACAAAAGAAAGCATTTAAAAATAGATCTACACTGTGAGCACTCCCTAGTAGAGTCACAAAAAATCTGTTAGCGAACAGATTTGTCTTTCTACAAAAACCCTTTTAAGTTTTACTCTATCGCCCTTAAAAGAAAAACTATCTCTAATAGTTGGGTAAATATCTTTTAAGATCACTTCCCTTTAAATTTTTTTATAGGTACATCTCCCTAATATGATTTTTAATGAAATTTACAATAGTTCAATTGGTTAGATTTTAACCCAAAAGCTTATAAAGGTTGCAATATCATTCTTTGATGATATCCTACTAAGAAATTGTAAAGGAAATAAAACTGAATAAGAGCGGGAAGAAAAACACAGTTACTTCTGCAATTGCATTTCATGAAACATAAACAACTTTTCAGCTAAAGATAATGGAAGATAGATAAAATCCAGAATTCAAATATTATGATTTAACAGACATATATATAACAGGATAAACAAGATGTCAACACAGGACACTTTTCTTTTGGTTTTCAAATAACATAGATTCAATAAACCTCATTGTAATATATCTTAGAAATTATAGCATAGGAAATTTGCATGAAATTTGTTCCTTCCATAACATTCAATAATCAAAACTATTACTATCAAAATCTATTATATATCAGCAATGAGTTTTTTTTTGAACCCTTTAAAAGTTTCAATAGCTAAAATAAATAGTATCAGAGCACCAAGAGGTCTCCCAAAAAACATGACTTCTCAGCCAATCAGTTATGTAACTAAACAAGCAGAAAAAGGACACATGTCCTCCAGGGTTTGCATGATAACCAAGTAAAAACTAAATAACTAAATATGGATCCTTGTCTATAGCACGATCCTCGCTCCCCGCTGGACTCCCTTCTTCTTCGGTAACCAATTGGGCAGGTTTCCATTCTTTATATGCCTGGCCTAGCTCCTTCATGAGCGCCAGATGCGGGATCTTAGAATTTACTATCTGAGCCATAGAGGCATCTTTAATCCATCTCAATTTATTCACCTTTTCAATGACATTGGGCAGCTGATCCACACACAGATATAGCATAGATTCAATCCTTGCCATCTGAGTTAAGTCAAAGGCTTTAGGATTAATCTTTTCTTTGATAGTCTTTATTGCTGAGTCAAACGCATCAACAACGCCCTTAAATTCTTTCTCACCATAAACTAATGGATAGGTATAAGTGAAATTGATCACTTTTAACTCGTTCAGGGAAGCCTCTTGAATTTTCTTAGCTTCTGACTCATATTCTTTTTTTTCTGTAATGGTGCTCCTTATTAGAATGATGCACCAACTGATGTTGTTCCTGAGAATGAGGAAAGTGGATTCTTTAGCACCTTTTAGGGACTTTTCCATGCAGAATTTGTTGAAACCATGCCTCTCTATCTCCATAAATTTGGTCATCGCCGGCACTGATTTTTGTTCCTCTCCATCCCAGACCTGGCATTGAGCTTGCAATTCTCCCATTACTGCCTCTGTATCATGAAGAACTAAGTGCAAATCCTTGATATATTGTCTGCCATTGTTAAGCACTTGGGGCATCCACTCATCAACTGAGGAGACCAATGTGCGACCCCTCTGAACTTGATTCAGTAGTGTTTTACTTTCTGTAGAGTTTGGGTTGAAAACCTGTGATGATTGAGTTAGTGGGGTGGCGTCAAATTTGTAGAAAGTATTTACGAACTGAGAGAGTGAGATGATGGTTTGCTTCAGTTCCTTCTTTTCCTTACTATCCTGCACTGATGTGATCAACATTTGCTGGGCTGTTTCTTTGAAAAGGTGATTCTTTCCTACTCTATCCATAGTCCCTAATTCAATTTTAGTAACCTCAAAATCTTCGACTGCAACATCCTATTTTTCTTTCTTCGGTCTCTAGGTGGCTAATTCGGCTATCCACTTCCCATTTTTAGTATCAGCAAACATTTGTGTTGTACTCTTCACTTTCTTGGCCTTGGGAGTCTTTTGAGCATACTTACTGACTATATCCTATACTGGAATAGATACTGGAATCAAACTCTATTTCTTGTTAACTGAAGAGGTTAAGCATGTTGGGGTATAATTTTCTGCTGCTGGTTAGGCCATAGTCTTAGTAGGGGTGTCCATTAAATCCAGCGTCACATCATCAAGATTCAAGAGATCTTTTTCAATTTTCTTATCTTCTCCAATTTGGTAGTTTAAATCCCCAAATTTTTCATCCTCCAAATTGATTATTTATGTATTCTCTTGAGTCATCTTTCCCTTTTTTTGCGATCGGGATCTTGATCTGGTAATACACCAAGGCGAGGCAAAAGGGGAAAGTTCTGCAACTGATTTCTTCCTAGGCTCTTTCTTCCACTACTTATCTGAGGAACCTACATTACCAGATGGTTTACAAGGATTAGAAACAGAGGGGGAGGAAAATAAAATTCAAGTTTTAACTCCAATTATTTTAGGACTAGACTATTCTCTCTTTTTTTGCAGCCATTCTTCAGTTAATTTGAGTACATGATATGTCCTTCACTTAATGTCATCTTCCTCCTCCTTTGACCAGTCAATATCTATCTCTTCATTATCCAGGATCCTTTTGAAACTGGGTTAACCTAAGTCAAAACCATCATTTGTCACCCCTTCTATGCTGAGCTGCAATCTCATGGACAGGATTTGAGATATGCAGAGTATACTATGAACTCTCTTCATAACTTGGGACTCATTTGCATAGTCTTCCCAGAAATCCTCTAGATGGGGAACTGGAAACATATGAGATCTAAGGCCTAGATTCCCGCTACCAAAGTTTTTATTATCAAAGCATGTTCTCTTTGTGTAGTACTTGAAATCAAAATGACCAAGGTCACTTCCAATACTTATTGCATCTTCAATAGTTAGACATGAAAATTTACCTAGCTGTAATGGGAAAATTTTCTCCCATCCTTCCTCGGGAAGAAAATGCTTAAGCACAATAGCAAGATGTATACAGACTTCTACAAGGATGAAACAATCAAAGGCATACTTAGGTAATTTTGCAGGGGAATCTTCAAAACCACCAATTCTAATATAAGAGAACCTAGGGAACTGAATGTAAACACTCCCAAATCTTGGCACAAATTGCTGACCTTCTCAACTCATTCTCCTAGCTGAATCTCCAGTCATCTCAAAACAAAGTTTACCCATAAAAGTATCATGTACCCTCCTGTAATTCTAAATTACATTGTCTTTATGAAGAATGGGAAAGTACTCAAAAACATACATTCCATCTATCCAAGGCTCATGAATCATCCCATCCCATTTCCTACTATAGGCTAGATAGTACATTAGATAAGAAGACATGAAAAAGCTACATCCAGTGAGTTTAGAATTCTTCAATTGTTCTCTCATAGACTCTGCAATTAATTCAACCCAATCCAACTTGTGTCTTCCTTCTAAAACAATCTCTACATAACAGAACAACCAATCAGAAAAGAAGAATGCCTCAGGTGAACCTCTAACTCTATGCAACATCACCATAACATGACTAATATATGGGTGCACATGACTTCTATTCAGATTTTTTGGTAAACGGGAACCTCCCTTTTCGGCATTTAATAACCAATGTTTGGCTATAGAGGTACAATTTGCATCTGCATTTTGTTTGAACTTAATAAGGGATTGCGTAGGAGAGAAAACAAAAAAAGTTCACTCTTGAATTTGGAAAGCTGAAGCAACAATTCCTCTATTTATAGCCATCAAGACCTCACCATTTCTCTTGAGAATTGATTTGGTTCGGTGGTCATAGTTGCAGATACACTCATGGACAAGTTTAGGAGAGACTACTACAGGAGGAAAACAAGCAGCTATACACAACCCACTACTCAAAATTTCAAGAGAAGGGACATTGTCTTCTGTAGACCGAGTGAGCATCAACAATTCCTTCTACATCATAGCCTTCTAAATTCGTGTCTGTCACAATGGGATTTTCACTTACCAGACTAGACACACTTCCAAACAAATGGAATGCAGACTTCATACTTGCAAGAACAGACTTATAATTTTCACAGAAATTTCTGTAAATTTCACAAGCTCTTAAATTCCAACACAATAGGAATTGCAGCCTGACTTACCTTAATCACTATAGAAAATTTTGCAACTGGAGCTCCAAAAACCCTTACCTTCAATCTTCACGCATATAGACAGTGACAACATTTCAAAAATAATGAATGCTAAGAAGGGTTTTAAATAAAAAATATCACGTATTTGACAATTAATTTCCCATCATTAAGGAATAAAAGCTCAAAGAGTGAAGTGACCATTCACACATGCAATCATTTAATGCCACTTGCACAAACTTTTATGCCACATGAATTTCTCATTAATTTGACAACTTAGACACATTTAATCGCCGCTAATACCTTTCTTCATTTAAAGTCTTTCCTAGGTAGGGCCCACAATTGAAATGACGGTAGTAGTCCTTCTCTTTTGCCACGTGTCACTTTTTAAAATCATTGAACACCCTTGAACACGAATGAACTAAGTTCAAGGGTGTTCTTATGTGTTCGCCACTATTCAAGTCTGTTCCTTTTTTAATCCCCGCCTTCATCCTTAAATCGAATATCCCATACTTAGCCACTGATTCCCAGCTTCGATCAATCAAAAATCCTAAAGACTACAATCATGAGACACCTTTTTAGTGATGACTTTATTCACCTGCTATCCCTTCATAAAAATCATGAATGAGCTTGAACACTCTTGAACACTCATGAACCAAGTTCAAGGTTGTTCAAGCATGTTCAAACCTATTCAAACCTGTTCAAGAAACATGTTAGAAAATGATTTTTCTATTTTCACAAACACGGATGGACCACAGGGTGGACCCTTGTGTTGATAATTTCAACATGGGAAGTTAAGCAGCTTTGAGATTCACAAAAATAACATGGTGACTCTAGAAATAAAATAAAAGGACAAGGACAAAAAATAATATATACAACAGGACACGGGAACCTAAACTAAGGCTTCATCAATTTGAGGTCTTGCCGATTATAGGAAAATGGCAAGGTCATTCCATCTGGGTACGCCAGCTTAAAAGAATTGGTTCCTAACTCTTCAGTAATGACAAAGGGCCCTTTCCAAAGTGTTTCAAATTTACTGTGGGTGCCTTTCGGAGCCTTCCTTTTGTCCCATAGAAAGACCTCATCTCCTTTCATAAAACTTATGGGTCTTGCCTTCCTGTCAAATATGCTTTTCACTCTGGCCTGATGTTTAGTATTTTTATCAACCAGAGCCTCTCTTTCTTCTTCTAGATTATGCAAATACATGATCCTTTTCTCCAAAGAGTCTTTAAAATTTTGGTCTTCAATGGCCATTTGTAGTTTAGCTACTGAAAGTTCCAAAGGAACTGAGACTTGTCCACCTACCCCATACACCAATTCAAAGGGTGCCATGTCAATTTCTCTCTTGGGGGCAATTTTATCAGCCCAAAGGGCTTCATAAAGTTTCTTGTGCCAATTCTTGTCACTATCATCCACCAACTTCTTCATGATCATTATCAAATTTTTATTACATGACTTGGCCTGCCCATTTCCCTGAGGGAAATAATCTGATGAATGAGCCAAAGAGATACTATGATCAAAACAGAAAAGGGAAAGCTCATGCGAAGAGAAGTAAGTAGCAATATCGACTACAACTTTCTGAGGTAGTCCAAAATATATCAAAATATTATCTTTTAAGAAATCACACACCACCTCAGAATTAGCCTTCTTGGTTGGAATGGCCTCGACCCACTTAGTGAAATAGTTAGTCACTGTTAGGATGTAAGTGTAGCCTACACTTGACTGAGGATTAATAGGACTGATGAAATCAATTCCCCAATGCTTGAATGGTTCACTTACCACAACTGGTCTCAAAGGCAAGACAACTAATTGGGGTCTTCTAGAGAACAACTGGTATTTTTTACAGTTCCTAACGAATGTGTAAGCATCCTTGAACATCCTGGCCAGTAGAAAAAATTTTGAATGCTATCACAGTAGATGAGAAATGACCTCCACAGTCCTCTTCATGAAAAGTTTTAAGCAACTGTAATTTTTTATTTTTATCCACACATCTTAGAAATGTACCATCAAGGCCTATTTTATACAATACACCTTGCCATATTACATATTTTGCAGCTTGCAGTCTCAGAGTCCATCTCTCCTTGGGCGTCAATCTTTGTGGACATTCTCCATAAGTTAGAAAATAAGCAATGTCACAGAACAAGGAATCTATCAAACTGGCCAACAATACTTGAGATGTTTCACATTCTAGATTTTCATGATGACTTTCATTTTCTGCAATAAATTTACACAGCCCCCTACCCCTGACAAGTTTGGTGGGTTTTATTGTCAAATAATATTCCTAAATATTTGTCACCCGTGCTGCTCTCTTGTTCATGGCTATTTCTTGTTGCGTGAGAAGTGCTTTCACTGCTCAATCAGGGACAAACACTATGGAATGAGAATGACGGATATAGAATCTAAACTGCTTAACTGATTTCACTACAACAAAGGCTTGTTTCTCTATGGGGGAATATTTTAGTTCATGTTTTTTTGATGGTGTACTCATGAAAGTGAAGGGCGCCTCATTCCCTGAAACATCTTTTTGGGTTAGAATTCCCGACAAAGTGTGATCGAAAGCATAATAATAAATGACGAAATAATTTTTGTAGTCAGGGTAAACTAGAGCCGGGGCATTTTCTATAGCAGTTTTGATTGCTCTAAAAGCTTTTCTACCTTCTTTTGTCCATTTAAAGGGATGTTTTTCACTCATCATTGCCACAATGTGCCTTGATAATTCAGAAAAATCTAGGACAAAAGCTCTCAAGAAGTTAATCTGACCAAAGAAAGATTTGACTCTTGTTTTAGTTGAAGGCAGACTAATTTTCTGAATCGCCTTTACTCTTTCAGGATTGATCCTAATCCCTTTTTTGGATAAAATATACCCCAACAACTTCCCTTCAGTCACACCATAAACTATTTTTTTAGGATTAAGTGATATTCCATGGTCTCTATAGCTCTGTAGGATTGATTTGAGATCTCGAACACGATGTTTCCTTCTTTTGGAGTACATAGTCAAATAATAAAGGTAAATTACTATAATTCTATTTTTTAAATCAGCAAAGGAAGAATCCATTCCCCTTTGGAAAGTTTCCCCTACATTAATCAGGCCAAAGGGCATTCTATTATAGGCAAATGTTCCCCATGGCGTGGTAAAATCAATCTTCTATTTATCTTCATCAAACACACTCACCTGATTATATCCAGAAAACCCATCAAGTAGAGACATCATTTCTGATCTGACAACTGCCTGTAAAACATGTTCCATCTTGGGCAGGGCATAGTTATATTTTATACTAGCCTGATTTAAATTTTGGAAATCTACACAAATCCTTATTTCACCATTCTTTTTTCTGACAAGGATAATATTTTCTATCCAAGTTGAGTGATGAATAGGGTAGATGATTCTGGCTCTTAGCATCTTGTCAACTTATTTTAGAATCACTTCAGAAACTTTAGGATTGTTACTTCAAAGTTTTTGTCTAAAGGGCTTTGATTCAGGTTTAAGAGGAATATGATGGCTAAATTTCCCTTTCTAAAATTCTTTAAGGTCGTTCTATAATCCCAAGAAAAAACATCCGTGTAGGCTGTCAACAATATCTAAAGTTTTTTCTTCTCTTGAACAGACACAGTCTTACCTATGGATATCCACCTAGGTTCGGCTGCAGTACCAATATTCACCTTGTCATATTCTTTTTTCACATCTGACTGAAGTTTTTTCCTTAAAATGAAACTATCATCTTTTCAAGAAAACAAGTTTTCTAAGGAAACCAAACCTTTGGGAATTTTGTTGCTCTTCAACTAGACAACTTCTTCTTCTGGTAAGAACTCAGAATTAGACTTTTCACCATCTTCATTCATTCCTTCAAATTAGGTGGATGAGAAAACTTCTATGCATGCCATGAAATCTTTAATCTGGGCATCATCTTCAAAAACGTGCAGATGTTCAATGTTATCCAGGACAACAGGTCTATAACTCATCGCAACCCTGTATGTGTCTGTTTTAAAGTCAGGGTGAGGGAGTAGTAGTGAATTTGATATAGCTAGTGAATCAGCTCTTGTATTGAGACTCCTGGAAATGGCTTCTATGGAGAAAGCTTCAAAAGAATTAACTTTATCCCACACTAAGTTTTTGTAATGTTTCAGGCGTTCATTTTTGACAGTATGTTGACCCTTCACTTGTTTAACAATTAGTTCAGCATCACCTTTCACAACAAGTGCCTTGATTCCCAGCGTCTTTGCCTCTCACAACCCTAATAACAGAGCCTCATATTTGACGGTATTATTAGTATTTTTAAAGTCCAATTTGAAAGAGAAAGGGATGGATAAAAGAACAATAATCTGTCACCTTTTAGGATAACCTATCAGCAAAACTGAATTTTAGTATTTCTAACTAAAAATTACTTTTGGCCAAACATATGGTCTAGCTAGATTCATTATAGTTAAGTTAGATAATTTCTTTAACTTTTCCAATTGGAAATGTCTATTAAAGGCATGTTTTATACCACGTTGAGTCCAATTACTGTAGAAATAAAATTATTTCAGAAAAGTGATGTTTCAATAACGAAGTCTTTTTAATGATATTTTTTTAAAAATAAAAAAATACCCTTTTGTAGAGATCATAGTCAAGAATATCTCTTATAGATTTTATAGTGTTTTAATTAGACATAGTCTATTATAATTAAAAAATATTGCAAGTAGGTATTTTAACAGTCAAGGAGATGTTGATTCGGTGAAAGAAAAAAAATAGTAAAACATAGTAAATAAATTTAAAAAACATATGGTGCACTAGAAGAGAGAGTCCACTTCAAGAATGTATATTTATTTTTTTGATTGCGATATATTTGGTATGAAAAATATGGCGGGAGATGAAAACTATCGATTTCAGATGAGTTGAAATTTAAATAGTTATAAAAGAGAAAATATAGGTCACAAACCAATTTTTATTTCTTCATGCACTAGCTATATATTTCATCTATAACATATTTTGAAATTAGGTGAAAAAATGTTTATTTACATATAATGTTTTGGTGGGAACTAGACCCCTAATTTTCAGTATGTTTCTACAACTGAAAAATTGTCTTTAAACATTAAAAAAAATATCAAAACTTATTCAAAAAAAAAATTAAAAATATTAATCATAAACTTCATCCATTTTAAAACATTTTATTAGTTTACATCATCTTCAAATTCCAAACATAAATGTGACTTTTATACTATTGAAGCTGAACAACTTTGATTTTGTTAGCCTTTTCCTTTATAAAAAGGTGACAAATTATTGTGCTTTTACCCAGATATATTGTGCTTTTACAAAATTGCAAGACTTTGAATTGAATAGAATTCAATTGAGAAAGGTCAAGAATTAGTTCTACAACATTGACTAGGTAGAATGCATTATGTTAAAGGGGATCAAGGATCCAAGGAGAGCATAAATTGAGTTAGGTTTCAATAGGAAGAGAAAGGACTAAGTCCACACTTCTTTCTGTCACCTCTGCATTACATACATCTTGAATTCTTCTCATTCAAAGATAAATTGGAAAAATTTTAACAAGAAGGTATACTTTTATTTTTAGTCAAACACTAGATGTCTCTTAGATCAACTACAAAAAGGGGAAATTGTGGTCTGAGTAAAAATTTCTTAGTGCAAGGGCTTCCTTAAAACACAATAATCTAATTTTGGTGTTTTTGAGACTGTTGTAGGATTTGTTGACATTGGATTTTCTTCCAATTTCTAGAATTTCATGGGATGATTTCACTATGCAACTAAAAAAAGAACAATTCACTACTCTCCGAGGAAAGATGAAATTATATTGAATAAATCTCATTAAAGTAATTATTCTATTAAAGAATGATACAATAACATCATAAAAGCTCCAATTATATTGGCCACTTAAGTTATGTTGAACTTAGCTTGTCTTCCAAAAGTAGGGATGTTTTTTATGTATTTCTCTTTAGGACCATATTATGACTTGTATGAGGTTAGATCAAATACAAATTTATATAATTTTTCCTTATTTTCTTTGCGGATATTTCATGGAATCAATAGACCACATATTGTTTAATTATGATTTCTATCAATCATGTTGGAAATGGCTCTAGTTCCAACTCAATCTGTTCTCTCCTCTAAATATTAATTTCCTTTCTATGTTATGAGAGTCTACCTTTAGTCCATGTTATACAAATCTTTCTTATTTTATTGCATGTAGGAGGTTA
Source organism: Thuja plicata (assembly GCA_018584345.1). Taxonomy (NCBI): domain Eukaryota; kingdom Viridiplantae; phylum Streptophyta; class Pinopsida; order Cupressales; family Cupressaceae; genus Thuja; species Thuja plicata. Next base: position 537 of record MU228060.1, on the reverse strand, counting down.
GCCTTTCAATTCTTATTTGGAATGTTTAGAAAGAGAAATAAACAAAAAATTTAGAAATATTTCTTCTTCAAAAGAGAAAGTAAATATCTCTATTGAGAATGTTCCGTTTAAAACACAATCATCAGTTATGTGTTAAAAAACATCAATAATTTAAATGCTTTTTCTTCTTGAGATGATAATCTTCTTAAAAAATCAACATCTTCTTAAACCTCCACCACCCTTGGGTACTATAAAGTCCTTTCTTAAGATAAGAAAAATAAACTTAGTTAAATGGATCCATCCTACTCAGGAAAGATTTAAACTCTACTTTGATGAGGATTCTAAAGGAAACCAAAGCCTATCTAGGACTAGTGCAACCATTTGTAATTTCAGTTGGGAATTTTTGTCAATAGCATTAAAAAAGTTAGAGGATAGGACAAATCATAAGGAAAATTTGAAAGCCCAAGACTTGGGCTTTGAGATTGATTTAAAATTGAAAATTAGACATTGTTTGATTGAATGTGACTCAATTTTGGTCACAATACTGTAAGAAAAAAG
>MU228059.1:1880784-1900786 GCA_018584345.1 Thuja plicata | reverse complement strand
ACTAAGTGTTCTAAGATGTTGCAAAGGAGACATACACCAAGTAAGAGATTTGCGGTTGTATTAAGAAGACTAGGTATATCAAATCCAAACCTGGTGCAGAAGAGCAATCTAAATCTGAGCAGTCTGCATATCGAGGGCTTCCCATACCAGGAGCTTCTGCTCCCACTTCATTGCATTGATTCCAACCTTCCAGTGCAACTCTCACTCGCTGGCTCTGCATACCAGGATCCCCCAAAACAGAGACGTAATCTTGCCCATGCCCACAAATCAATGCCCACATTCCAAGACAAAACAAGATATGCCCGCTCCCACCTGCGCCCAAAATGAAAGCGGAATTCGTGTTGAAATGAAATGCATTTCTTTTTTTTTTTCACTTTTATGCCCCGTGTTGGTCGAAATTTTGACCAACACATAGTTGGTCAAAATTTCGACCAACACGGGATGTGTTGGTCAAAATTTTGACCAACACGGGCATAAAAGAAAAAAAAAGAAAATTTTAAAACCATTTTGCACTTTGGTCAAAATTTGGGTTCAAATCTACTAGTGTGGGATACCACAGTCACATGAATAATGAAATTTAACTCTCTTTGAGAGAGATTAATACACAGATAACACAACTGCAAGGAATTTGTAGAGATGAACAACCACATCCTTGATATATCCATTCAAATGATCAAATGGACAATAACTACAAACAATTTTATAAAATATTACAAATACAACTCACAAAGTTGAATATTGCTTCAATACCCGTTTCTATAACTTGTATTCAAACTACTACAAACTGGAAGCACACAAAACTCTTTACATAAAATGGAGAAAAATTAGACTGGAAACTTCAAAATTTGTGGAGCTCTGCTCACACAAGTGTCTGGAACCTCCCAAAAACTCAAACTTCTAGCCCTTACCAAAATGAAGAAGAAAGAATTTATGGAAGAGAGAAAAGGCCAGATTTCACTCAACACTACCACATGTCCTCTTTCCCAATAATATCATTTGCAAATATCTTCTACCTTTTCCTATTTGATGGAAATATCTCCATCTCCTCTGAGAACTCATGTAACAATACAAATAAGATTTTTCACTCTAAGCACACTCTCAACAAGACTTGATTTATTTGCTACACCATTTTGCACCCTTGAAAATTATTCGTGATTTGATTTATTTGCTACACCATTTTGCACCCTAAAAATCTGGAAATTCTTCATGAAATCATAGTGCTTTCTTTTGAAATAAAAACATTTAAACACTTGGTCCTATGCAAATTTAATCATGATACTCTGTACAGAATTAACAAATACCAATTAGAAATAAAGACTATGAATTTGCACCCTAGTCCTCTTGTCGGCCACATAAGCACCCTATGCGACAATGTAATCACACTAGGCATGTCACTGACATCATCATGCAATTTCATAGGGATGACACTTGTCATTACTATCTAGTCATCCAAGCCACATTTCACTCCACCTAAGTGCACGCCCACAAAATTAATTTATACTCTAAGTCTGCTACCAACCCTCCAACCGAGCATAGTCACCGAGTTCCTCTTTCTCTTATTCACTTTACATATTGTAAGTTTTCATATAAAAGCAATTTAAACATTCCTCCCATTGTGCATGTGGGATATATGGTTTCACAATTATGTCCCAACACCATCTCCTCCACACTGATTGATTTCATTGGTTTGAAAGTCTCTATATTTTATTCATCAAAAATGTTGTGTGCAACATGATGAAGGGTCATACGCTATTCTGAAGCTTCCACAATTTGAATTCAAACAATAATAAAAAATTGCACATCTATTTGATAGATGTCCACACTCTGTTTAAAAGCCTCCAGATTGGCAAGAGAACACAAGATTTATGATACAATTAGTATTTTCTTTGGATTTTTATAATATTTCAAACAAAACTTATACTCTATGCACCATTTAGAGATGCTCATACTCTGTTAAAATCTTCCAATTTGGCATTCTATGAATTCCACTTTGGACAATACACTTGCTTGAAGACTTCAAAATATGTTTAACCAATACATTGAAATCATATCCCTTGGGCATCTATTGGATGGATGGTTCCAAACTTTGTTTAAAAGCTTACATGCTTGCATAGGCAAGGAGCTGCACTAGCCTTTTGTGCACCCATTACAATTTCTTAAAAGTTTCCAAGCATTTTTACCCAACTTGGTGCGCAACGAGATCGAGGGTTAAACATTGTTCTAAAGCTTTTAAGTTTGGCATCGGTAGGAAGGAGAATAGTTGATTTTCAACAACCATGCACACTTTCTGGAAAGTCTCTCAATGATTTTCACCAAATCCATTTTGAACGCTTTGGTGTGGGTAGGAAGAATGCTTGCAAAGGCTCTTGAATCATTTTTCATAAAAACCAAATGTCACGTCAGACTTCACTTGCCATGGCCCACACAGGAAGAAATGTAATAAACGTTGTGACACTTAGCATAAAAAACTAATACACCTTCCACTAGTGTTATCTTTGAAAGTTCCTAAGCTTTCTTCAACATTCATTTTGTGCATTGGTAGCGAGGATGCTGACAAAAAATGTTGGTGATCATTATATAACTTTTTGCTATAATTGCATTGATAAGAATCCATACCCTAGTTTAAAAATTGTCCACTATGAAATATTGTCACAGGTTGTAGGACTGATACAGTCGTTGCAAAGGCTCAAACGATGTTGACAAAGGATTATGGAAATTGGTATTACATCTGCCAATTGCGAATGCTTGAAATTTTTTAAATGATGCCAAAAAAAATACACTTGTGCATCATAAATTACTGCATTCTCTTTGAGTCATATGACTTCCCACTTTGGAGTTGGCAAGGACAAGTAATGGAAAAGTCTGAGAAACCACACTTTATAGCCGCCAAAAACACAATAGATTCCAATCTCATTCAAAAATAAAATTGATTCCAAAATAATTAGAGTTCCAAATTGAATGCATTTGGGACAAACACCATGTTGTAATCATTTAAAAAATATGACTTTCACCACCTGTGTAACTTTTCTAAAATATGGTGAGTGACCTCTGAAGCTGGTCTAAAAAACTTTCAAAATGACCAACTGAGGCCATGGGAAGATGCAGATCTATAGACTTTTGATACCTGAGTATGACCATTTAAGTTGAAAAAACATGACGATGTCAAAATAATGAGATATTCATACTCAAAGCTGTCCAACTTATATATTACGCAACTATATATGTTGAAACACATTAAAACTTTACACAAATGCAACTTAGAAAAATATTAAATCAAAACTTGAGAGCCCATCATTTGGCATACTAAATTATTAAAAGACAATGAGAATGTGGACATAAGGATTTCATTTGATTCAAATCCATGTGTAAGATATCCATGATCAAAGATGACCATTCTGAAAGTCTTTGAAACTGAAGATGTGAAAACACAACAACTTGACCTTGGATTTATTTCTGCAAAAATACAAAACCATATCCTGAGATCCTGTCACTTTGCCTACTAATTCATTTATGTATAAGGAGTATACATTCAAAAAAATTTCATTTGAATACGACCCGAATGTGAGATATTGCTTACCAAACATAGTCGTTCTGAAACATTGCAAGGATACAAATGCAAAAACATAACAAACTGTATTTGGAATTATTTTGTGAAACATAGAAAATCAAGTGTTGGGTCCTTGAAAATTTTCATGTTAGTACACCTTCATGCATATAATTTATAAAACAAACTCACCTATTATGACTATCAAGAGGCGTCAAAATATCAACATGAAAAGTTGACAACCTGGATGACTGATCAATGTGTAGACAAACTAAATAAAATCCATTGGGATCTGACTTCTAAAAACCATCTAGTGAACACCTTATGGTCTAAAAACTTGGACATGGATTCATTTTCACATAGAAAAAATGGTCTATAATTATTTTAGTCTGATGGTTAACTAGTTAACCCACATTACCACTCAAATTCAGCCTCCTGATAACTTTCTGATTTCAAATTCAGTAAAACTACATAAATTTGATTTGGAACTAGCTGAGAAAATTGGCCAAATGGATTTACCAAGGTCCACAAATTGAAATAATGAAACATTTGAATGATTATAACATAGTGTAACATTCAATTCCTATTGGAATGTAACTAGGTGCTAAGTGTAGGACCCCAAAGTAAGGTATTTTGTACTATTGCAATTCACACTCAGAAAATTAGAATAAATTGAAAACAGAAAGGCCTTAGCAAACTCTTAATATGAATTCATAGGGATCTACAAATAGACATGTTGAATTGATTTCATGTCTAAAATGTCTCTGAACACTCCTTATGCAATATGGTTCAACTGGGCCTAAAATGAAAACCTGTAAAGTAGGTTAGTTAGTAAAATATGGAAATGTGCAAACTGTAGGCTGAGGTTAACACCTCCAAATAGTTATCTCCAAAACATATTCTAACTAACTTATGAAAACTACAAACCGATATAGTTTCTCAATGATAGGTGATGCACATTTTCCCCAATTGATTTGTCATGAACATCTCTGAGTTTCAACTTACTTGCTACCAAGTAGGGCTTTTCAAAAGTTTTTAGGGGTACTCACTTTGTTCCTTAGAGAAAGTTTTCATCCAGGTCACTCAAAAATTTGAGAAGTCTACTAGTGGCTCTAATTGGGGATGCATGCCCCTTGTGGGAATGTATAGATCTCATATTTGTGGAAGAGAAGACCAAGATGCTTTATTTATTGGGTTCCTTATTCACTTGCTTGAAAATCAGAAATACATCTCATTTGGTGGCCCCAGACCACCAAACATGTAAAACATAAACCTTCCCCTATCATGTATCTAATTTTGATCACTCAGTAGTATGATCAGTCTGTAAAACTTGTTGCCAAATAATTACCCATATTGAAAACAAGTAGCATCACACCTACCATCTTTTGGTATCACAAAATTATGTATTTACTAAAAAGATCCATAATCTAAAACATATTCCTCATGTTCACAACACAATGAGTGTTCATATGCAACATGATATCCCTCATTATCTATCTCCTCAACATGCTCAATTAATTTTTCAACCAGCTGCATTGGAAATTCAAAACATTCAAGCTCAACCTTGTAACTAGAATCATGATGACTTATTTCAGCACATGCTTGGATATGAAATAATTTTTTTCTCATATTCAACACTATGTGTATTACAGACATTTTGGAGAATCATTATGAACTATAATCTCTGATTTCATATTTGGTTCATCGTGAGAAACTTCATTCATTTCCATGCTACAAGAATTTTCAAAATCAACACTAGAAGAAGATTTATCATTAGAGAAGGGTATTGAATCAAAAATTTCATCCTAATCACCACAGTCACTCATTTCACAATCTGATACAACATTCAAAACCTTTGGACTCTCACCTAATTCTTCAAATAAAGGATTAGAAACCATATGAAAACCCCTCTCAAAAATATTATGAAAAAATAGTGGTTGATCCATATCTACTTCATCATCAAACAGTGGTTTAAAGACTTCATTATAACTACAATCAATTTTGACATCACAGTCATCCTCATTTATGAGAGAAAAATCTGAATCAACATCATCAATATTCAAACAACCATCAACACTATGAGTTTGAGAAGATGAGCATCTATAGTTATGATTTACAAAAATAAAATCCTCACTGACTTCAACAAAACATGCAAGGTTTCTCTGACCACTTTGGGACTCAACCTTTTCAAACATATATGTTGGATTAAGGATACCTTGTTGATGAAAGCACTAAGAAGGAACATAATCTATTATATGAAAGGGTGCTTGTGTTGGGACAACATATACACAATCATTTGCAAGATTGGTTTCATGCATACACACATCAAATGGTTCTTCATATACATCATTTTGGACACACAAAGGTTGTGTGAGTCGAGGCATGTCCATTTCATTAGAGTACATTGTACAAATTTTTGGCTCAACATTAACCTAATGAGAAAAATAACCAGCATTGCAAGGAGGTATATAAGAAAAAGTTCTAACTGGAGCATCATGTTGGTAGTCATTATATAACTTGTTTCTACATTTGCATTAATAAGGATCCATACTCTGGTTTGAATATTGGCCACTATGAGATGTTGTCAGAGGTTGTAGGGCTTGGTTCCACACTCTGTTCCAAGGCTCATACGGTCCTTGTGAAGGCTCAAACAATGTTGGAAAAGGATTGTGGAAATTGGAATTACATCTTCCAACTGCAAATGCTTGAAAGTTTTTAAATGAAGCTAAAACAAATGCACTTGTGCATCATAAATCACTGCATTCCCTCTAAGTCATATCACTTCCCACTTTGGATCTGGCGGGGATAAGTAATGGAAAAGCCTAAGAAACTAATTCATGCCCCTTGTGGGCATGTAGAGATCTCAGATTTCTAGAAGAGCAGACCAAGATGCCTTATTTATTGGGTTCCTTATTCACTTAGTTTAAAATCATGCATACATCTCATTTGGTATCCCTAGGCCATCAAACATGTAAAACAAAAACCTTCCCCTATCATATATATGATTCTCATCATAGAGTAGTATGTTGAGTCTATAAAAATCATTGCCAAATAATTACCCATATTGAAAACAACTGGCATCACACCTACCATCTTTTGGTATCACAAAATTATGCATTTTCTGAATAGATCCATAATCTGAAACATATTCCTCATGTTCAAAATATGGTGAGTTTTTATATGCAACATAATATCCCTCATTATCTATCTCCTCAACATTCTCAATTAAATTTTCAACCAGTTGCATTGGAAATTCAAAACATTCAAGCTCAACCTTGTAAAGTTCTAGAATCATGATGACTTACTTCAGCACATGCTTGGATATCAAAGAAAACTTTCTCATATTCAACCCTATGTGTATTATACAAATATTCAGGGGAATCATTATGAACTATAATCTCTGATTTCATATTTGGTTCATCCTGGGATACCACAGTCACCTGAATAATGAAATTTAACTCTCTCTTTGAGAGATATTAATACACAGATAACACAACTGCAAGGAATTTATAGAGATGAAAAACAACATCCTTGATATATCCATTCAAATGAACAAATGGACAATAACTGCAAACAATTTTATAAAATATTACAAATACAACTCACAAAGTTGAATATTGCTTCAATACCCATTTCTATAACCTGTATTCAAACTACTAAAAACTGGAAAACACACAAAACTCTTTACATAAAATGGAGAAAAATTAGACTGGAAACTTCAAAATTTGTGGAGCTCTGCTCACATAAGAATCTGGAACCTCCCAAAAACTCAAACTTCCAGCCCTTACCAAAATGAAGAAGAAATAATTTATGGAAGAGAGAAAAGGCCAGATTTCACTCAACACTGCCACATGTCCTCTTTCCCAATAATATCATTTGCAAATATCTTCTCACTTTTCCTATTTTCTAGAAATATCTCCCTCTCCTCTGAGAAATCACATAACATTACAAATCTTGTTTTTCACTCTAAGCACAATCTCAACAAGACTTGATTTATTTGCTACACCATTTTGCACCCTTGAAAATTCTTCGTGATTTGATTTATTTGCTACACCATTTTGCACCCTAAAAATATGGAAATTCTTCATGAAATCATAGTGCTTTCTTTTGAAATAAAAACATTTAAACACTTGGTCCTATGCAAATTTAATCATGATACTCTATACAGAATTAACAAATACCAATTAGAAATAAAGACTATGAATTTGCACCCCAATCCTCTTGTCGGCCACATAAGCACCCTATGTGATAGCATAATCAGACTGGGCACGTCACTGACATCATCATGCAATTTCACTGGGATGACACTTGTCATTACTATCTATTCATCCAAGCCACATTTCACTCCACCTAAGCGTGGGCCCACAAAATTAATTTATACTCTAAGTCTGCTACCAACCCTCCAACCGAGCACAGTCACCAAGTTGCTCTTTCTCTTATTCACTTTCCATATTGTAAGTTTTCATATAAAAGAAATTTAAACATTCCTCCCATTGTGCATGTGGGATATATGGTTTCACAATTATGTCCCAACACCATCTCCTCCACGCTGACTGATTTCATTGGTTTGAAAGTCTCCATATTTTATTCATCAAAAATGTTGTGTGCAACATGATGAAGGGTCATACGCTATTCTGAAGCTTCCACAATTTGAATTCAAACAATAATAAAAAACTACACATCTATTTGATAGATGTCCACACTCTGTTTAAAAGCTTCCAGATTGGCAAGAGAACATAGGCTTTATGATATAATTAGTATTTTCTTTGGATTTTTATAAATTTTCAAACAAAACTTATACTCTATGCACCATTTAGAGATGCTCATACTTTGTTAAAATCTTCTAGTTTGGCATTCTATGACTTCCACTTTGGACAATACACTTGCTTGAAGACTTCAAAATATGTTTAACCAATACATTGAAATCATATCCCTTGGGCATCTATTGGATGGATGGTTCCAAACTTTGTTTAAAAGCTTACATGCTTGCATAGGCAAGGAGCTGCACTAGCCTTTTGTGCACCCATTGCAATTTCTTAAAAGTTTCCAAGCATTTTTACCCAACTTGGTGCGCAATGGGATTGAGGGTCAAACATTGTTCTAAAGCTTTTATGTTTGGCATCGGTAGGAACGAGAATAGTGGATTTTCAACAACCATGCACACTTTCTAGAAAGTCTCCCAATGATTTTCACCAAATCCATTATGAACACTGTGGTGTGGGCAAGAAGAATACTTGCAAAGGCTCTTGAATCATTTTTCATAAAAACCAAATGTCACGTCAGACTTCACTTGCCATGGCCCACACAGGAAGAAATTCTATAAAAGTTGCAACACTTAGCATAAAAAACTAATACACCTTCCAATAGTGTTATCTTTGAAAGTTCCTAATCTTTCTTCAACATTCATTTTGTGCATTGGTAGCAAGGATGCTGACAAAAAATGTTGGTGATCATTATATAACTTTTTTCTACAATTGCATTGATAAGAATCCATACCCTAGTTTAAAAATTGTCCACTATGAAATATTGTCAGAGGTTGTAAGACTCATACAGTCGTTGTAAAGGCTCAAATGATGTTGACAAAGGATTGTGAAAATTGATGTTACATCTGCCATTTGCGAATGCTTGAAAGTTATTAAATGATGCTAAAAAAAATCTACTTGTGCATCATAAATCACTGCATTCTCTTTGAGTCATATGACTTCCCACTTTGGAGTTGGTAGGGACAAGTAATGGAAAAGTCTGAGAAACCACACTTTACAGCCACCAAGAACACAAAAGATTCCAATCTCATTCAAAAATAAAAAATTGATTTTAGAATAATTTGAGTTCCAAATTGAATGCATTTGGGACAAACACCATGTTGTAATCATTTAAAAAATCTGAATTTCACCACCTGTGTAACTTTTGTAAAAAATGGTGAGTGACCTCTGAAGTTTCTCTAAAAAGCTTTCAAAATGACCAACTGAGGCCATGGGAAGACGCAGATCTATAGACTTTTGATACCTGAGTATGACCATTTAAGTGGAAAAAACATGACAATGTCAAAATAATGAGATATTCATACTCAAAGTGATCCAAATAATATATTCTACAACTATATATGTTGAAACACATCAAAACTCTACACAAATGCAACTTAGAAAAATATTAAATCAAAACTTGAGAGCCCATCATTTGGCATACTGAACTATTAAAACACAATGAGAATGTGCACATAAGGATTTCATTTGATTCAAATCCATGTGTAAGATATCTATGATCAAAGATGACCATTCTGAAAGTCTTTGAAAGTGAAGATGTGAAAATACAACAACTTGACCTCGGATTTATTTCTGCAAAAATACAAAACCATATCCTGAGATCTTGTGACTTTGCCTACTGATTAATTTATGTATAAGGAGTATGCATTAAAAAAAATTTCATTTGAATATGACCCGAATGTGAGATATTGCTTACCAAACATAGTCACTCTGAAACATTGCAAGGATACAGATGCAAAAATATAACAAACTGTATTTGGAATTATTTTGTGAAACATAGAAAATCAATTGTGGGAGCCTTGAAAATTTTCATGTTAGTACACCTTCATGCATATAATTTAGAAAACCAAATCACCTATTATGACTATCAAGTGGCATCAAAATATCAACATGAAAAGTTGACAACCTGGATGACTGATCAATGTGTAGACAAACTAAATAAAATCCATTAGGATCTGACTTCTAAAAACCATCTAGTGAACTCCTTATGGTATGAAAACTTGGACATGGATTCATTTTCACATAGACAAAAAATTCTATAATTAGTTTATTCTAATGGTCAACTAGTTAACCCACATTACCAACCCAAATTCAGCCTCCTGATAACTTTCTGATTTCAAATTCAGTAAAGCTGCATAAATTTGATTTGGAACTAGCTGAGTAAATTGACCAAATGGATTTACCAAGGTCCAAAAATTGACATAATGAAACATTTGAATGATTATAACATAGTGTAATATTCAACTCCTATTGGAATGTAACTAGGTACTAACTGTAGGACCCCAAAGTAAGGTACTTTGTACTATTGCAATTCACACTCAGAAAATTAGAATAAATTGCAAACAGAAAGGCCTTAGAAAACTCTTCATATGAATTCATAGGGATCTGCAAATAGACATGTTGAATCAATTTAATGCCTACAATGTCTCTGAACACTCCTTATGCAATATGGTTCAACTGGGCCTAAAATGAAAACCTGTAAAGTAGGTTACTTAGTTAAATATGGAAATGTGCAAAGTGTAGGCTAAGGTTAACACCTCCAAATAGCTATCTCCAAAACATATTCAAACTGACTTATGAAGGCTGCAAACCGATATAGTTTCTCAATGATAGGTGATGCACATTTTCCCCAAGTAATTTGTCATGAATATCTTCGAGCTTCAACTTACTTGCTACCAAGTAGGGCTTTTCAAAAGTTTTCAGGGGTACTCACTTTGTTCCTTAGAGAAATTTTTCATCCAGGTCACTCCAAAATTTGAGAAGTCTACCAGTGGTTCTAATTGGGGATGCATGCCCCTTGTGGGAATGTAGAGATCTCAGATTTCTAGAAGAGAAGACCAAGATGCTTTATTTATTGGGTTCCTTATTCACTTGCTTGAAAATCAGAAATACATCTCATTTGGTGGTCCCAGGCCACCAAACATGTAAAAAATAAACCTTCCCTTATCATGTATCTGATTCTGATCACTCAGAAGTATGATCAGTCTGTAAAACTCATTGTCAAATAATTACCCATATTGAAAATAAGTAGCATCACACCTACCATCTTTTGGTATCACAAAATTATGTATTTGCTAAAAAGATCCATAATCTAAAACATATTCCTCATGTTCACAACACAATGAGTATTCATATGCAACATGATATCCCTCATTATCTATCTCCTCAACATGCTCAATTAATTTTTCAACCAGCTGCATTGGAGATTCAAAACATTCAAGCTCAACCTTGTAACTATAATCATGATGACTTACTTCAGCACATGCTTGGATATGAAATAATTTTTTCTCATATTCAACACTATGTGTATTACAAACATTTTGGAGAATCATTATGAACTGTAATCTCTGATTTCATATTTGGTTCATTTTGAGAAACTTCGTTCATTTCCATGCTACAAGAATTTTCAAAATCAACACTAGAAGAAGATTTATCATTAGAGAATGGTATTGAATGAAAAATTTCATCCTGATCACCATAGTCACTCATTTCACAATCTGATACAACATTCAAAACCTTTGGACTCTCACCTAATTCTTCAAATAAAGGATTAGAAACCATATGAAAACCCTTCTCAAAAATATTATGACAAAATAGTGGCTGATCCATATCTACTTCATCATCAAACAATGGTTTAAAGACTTCATTATAATTACAATCAATTTTGACATCACAGTCATCCTCATTTATGAGAGAAAAATCTGAATCAACATCATCAATATTCAAACAACCATCAACACTATGAGTTTGAGAAGATGAGCATCTATAGTTATGATTCAAAAAAAGAAAATCCTCACCGACTTCAACAAAACATGCAAGGTTTCTCTGACCACTTTGGGACTCAACCTTTTCAAACATATATGTTGGATTAAGGATACCTTGTTGATGAGAGCACTAAGAAGGAACATAATCTACTATATGAAAAGGTGCTTGTGTTGGGACAACATATACACAATCATTTGCAAGATTGGTTTCATGCATACACACATCAAATGGTTCTTCATATACATAATTTTGGACGCACAAAGGTTGTGTAAATATGAGTCGAGGCATGTCCATTTCATTAGAGTACATAGTACAAATTTTTGGCTCAACATTAACCTACTGAGAAAAATAACCAGCATTGCAAGGAGGTATATAAGAAAAATTTCTAACTGGAGCATCATGTTGATAATTACCTGAATTAGCATTTATGACATCTATACTATCTTTCTCACTTGCATGAACATTTGTAAAAGGTTGTCTCTGAACTTCTTATGCTGGAACACTCTCATTTCTTAAATACTTCATTATCTCCATCTCAATTTGGGTTTGAATGTGTGAAGTAAATTCAACAAATACTTCATACTGCTGATAAAAATCTGGAGGCTTAATTTGATTTATATTGGTCAATTGTGCACTAATTGGGGCAGAAAACTCACCAAAATTCTAGAAATTCCATGGAACCTCTTATCCATATCTACTTCATCATCAAACACTAGAGGAAGATTTATCATTAGAGAAGGGTATTGAATATAAAATTTTATCCTGGTCACCACAGTCACTCATTTCACAATCTGATACAGCATTCAAATCCTTTGGAATCTCACCTAATTCTTCAAATAAAGAATTAGAAACCATATGAAAACCCTTCTCAAAAATATTATGACAAAGTAGTGGCTGATCCATATCTACTTCATCATCAAAAAATGGTTTAAAGACTTCATTAGAACTAGAATCAATTTTGATATCACAGTCATCCTCATTTATGAGAGAAAAATCTGAATCAACATCATCAATATTTGAACAAGCATCAACACTGTGAGTTTGAGAAGATGAGAAACTATAGTTATGATTCACAAAAAGAAAATCCTCACCGACTTCAACAAAACATGCAAGGTTGCTCTGACCACTTTAGGACTCAACCTTTTCAAACATATATGTTGGATTAAGGATACCTTACTAATGAGAGAACTGAGAAGGAACATAATCTACTGTGGTCATACACTATTCTGAAGCTCCCACAAATTCAATTCAAATAAATATAAAAAATTGTGCATCTTTTTGATAGATTTTCACACTCTGTTTAAAAGATTACAACTTATCACATGCAAGGAGGAGAACACATGCTTTATGTTGCAGTTATGATTTTATTTGGAGTTTTATAAAGTTTAAAACAAAATTTATACTCTTTGCACCATTTAGAGATGCTTGTACTCTATTCAAAGCTTCCAATTTGGCATTCTATAACTTTGCCTTTAGACAATACACTTGCTTGAAGACATCAAAATCTGTTTAACCCAAACATTCCAAACATATCCCTTGAGAAACTTTTGGATGGATGGTTAGAATTTTTTTTTAAAAACTTACATGCTTGCATAGGCAGGGAGTTGCGATGGTCTTTTGTGTGCCCATTTCAATTTCTTAAAAGTTTCAAAGCATATTTCCCAACTTGGTGCGCAGCAGGATGGAAGGTCAAACATTGTTCTGAAGCTTCCAAGTTTAGCACTAGTAGGAAGGAAAATAGTGGCTTTTCAACAACCATGCGCTTTTGCTAGAAAGTCTCCCAATCCTTTTCACCAATTCCAATTTTGAACACAACTATCACAACTTTGGTGGATATCAATTTTGTTTTAAAACATCCAAAGTGTGGTGTGGGCAGGAAGAATTCTTGCAAAGGCTATTGAATCATTTTTTATTAAAACCAAATGTTGCCTCACACTCTACTTTCCGCGGCCAGTGTAGGAAGAAATGCAATAAAATTTGTGACACTTAGCATAAAAAACTAATACACCTTCCAATAGCATTATGTTTGAAATTTCCTAAGCTTTCTTAAACATTCATTTTGTGCATTGGTTGCGAGGATGCTGAGACAAATTGCTGGTAATCATTATATAACTTGTTGCTAAATTTGCATTGATAAGAATCCATACCCTAGTTTGAAGATTTTCCACTAAGAAACATTGTCAGAGGTTGTAGGACTTGGCTCCACACTCTATTCCAAGGCTCGTACGATCATTGCATAGGCTCAAACGATGTTGTAAAAGGATTGTGGAAATTGGAGTTACATCTGCCAATTGCGAATGCTTGCATATTTTTAAATTATTCTAAAACATATCTACTTGTGCATCATAAATCACTGCAGTCTCTCTGATTCATATGACTTCCCACTTTGGATCTGGAAGGGAGAAGTAATGGCAAAGTCTGAGAAACTGCGCTTTACAACTGCCTAGAACACACAAGATTCCAATCTCATTTGAAAATCAAAAATTGATTCTAGAATAATTTTATTTCCAAAATAAATGCATTTGGGACAAATACCATGTTGTAATCATTTAAAAAAACTAACTTTCACAACCTTTGTAACTTTGCAAAAATATGTTGAGTGACCTCTGGAGCTGCTCTAAAAGGCTGACAAAATGACCACTTGAGGCCATGGAAAGATGCAGATCTGTAGAATTTTGATACTTGAGAATGATCACTTAAGTGGAAAAACATGACGATATGAGAATCATGAGACATTCATACTCAAAGTGGTCCAACTTATTTATTCTACATCCAGATATGTTGAAACACATGAAAACTCTTCCCAAATGCAACTTAGAAAAATATCAAATCAAAACTTGAGAGCCCATCATTTGGCATACTAATTTATTCAAACACAATGAGCATGTTCACATAAGGATTTTGTTTGATTCAATTCCATGTGTAAGATATCCATGATCAAAGATGACCATTATGAAATTCTTTGAAAGTGGAGAAGTGAAAACACAGCAAACTAATGTCGGATTTATCTTTGCAAAAATACCAAACCACGTCCCGAGATCCTTTCACTAGTCCTACTGATTCATTTATGTATAAGGAGTATGAATGAAAAATGTTTCATCTAAATCTGACCTGAATATGAGATATTGCTTACCAAACATAGTCACTCTGAAACATTGCAAGGCTGTAGATGCAAAAACATAACAAACTGTCTTTGGAATTATTTTGTGAAACATAGAAAGTCAATTTCTTGAGCCTTGAAACTTTCCATGTTAATACACCATCATGCATAGAACTTAGAAAACCAAATCACTTATCATGACTATGAAGTAGCGTCAAAATATCAAAATGCAAAGTTGGCCTCTTGGATGATTGATCAATGTGTAGACAAAAATAGAATAAAATCCATTAGGATTTGACTTCTAAAAACCATCCAGTGAACCCCTTATGATCTTAAAACATGGAAATGGATTAATTTTAACATAGAAAAAAAAGGATTTTACTATTTTAGTCTTATGGTCAACTAGTTAACCAACATTACCACTCAAAGTCAGCCTCCTACTAACTTTTTGATTTCAAATTCAGTAAAACAACATAAATTTGATTTGGAACTGGTTGAGAAAATTGGCAAAATGGATTGATCAAGGTACGCAAATCCACATAGTGAAAAATTTTTGTGATTATAACATAGGGGAACATTCAATTCCTAATGTCATGCAACTAGGTTGCAACTGTAGCACCCATAAGTAAAATACTTTGTACCATTACAATTCACACTCAGAAAATCAGAATAAATTGCAAATAGAAAGGCCTTAGCAAAATCTTCATATGAAGTCATAGGGATCTACAGATGGACATGTTGAATCAATTTCATGTCTAAAATGTCTCAAAACACTCCTTATGTCATATGGTTGAACTGGACCTAAAATGCAAACCTCCAAAGTAGGTCACTTAGTAAAATCTTGTAATGTGCAAAGTGCACACTAAGGTTAACACCTCCAAATAGCTATCTCCAAAATATATTCAATCTGACTTCTTAAAGCTGCAAGCCAATAAAAATTCTCAATAATAGGTGATGCAATGTTACCCAAGTCATTTTTCATAAAAAACTTCGGGTTTCAATTTACTTGCTACCAAGTAGGAATTTTCAAAAGTTTTCAGGGGTACTCACTTTGTGTCTTAGAGAAATTTATCATCCTGGTCACTCCAAATTTTTCTAGAATTTGAGAGTGCCAACAATGACTCTAATTGGGGATGCATGCCCCTTGTGGGCATGTAGAGATCTCAGATTTTTGGAAGAGCAGACCAAGATGCCTTATTTATTAGGTACCTTATTCAATTTCTTGAAAGTCAGACATACATCTCATTTGGTGGCCCCAACCCACAAAATATGTAAAACAGAAACCATCCCCTATCATATATTTGATTCTCATCACTCAATAGTATGACCAGTCTATAAAAATTGTTGCCAAATAAACAACCATATTGAAAACAACTACCATCACACCTACCATCTTTTGGTATCACAAAATTATGCATTTGTTGAAAAGATCCATAATCTGAAACATATTCCTCATGCTCACAACATAGTGAGTTCATATGCAACATGATACCCCTCATTATCTATCTCCTCAACATGCTCAGTTAAATTTTCACTAGCTACATTGGAAATTCAAAACCTTCAAGCTCAACCTTGTAACTAGAATCAAGATGACTTACTTCAGCACATGCTTGGATATTAAAGAATTTTTTTGCATATTAAACCCTAAGTGTATAATACAAACATTCAGGGGAATCATTATGAACTTGTTGCCCTACTTTTGGTCCACATACCTTTTAGACAAAAGTGAGTGTTTAATGTATAGTAGTGGTCTTGCTAGCTTTTTGTCAATCTTGAGTCTAGGTCAAGAAATCTTTCCCTTAGGCTAGGGAGCCTTTACTGGATTTTTCCCAATTTTCTTCTTTTTTGTAAGCCGGAGGGAATTTGTATCTGAGTTCATGTATTCTTTAGATAGGTTAAGTTCCCAATCCAGTAAAGGCTATGGTTTGAAGATTTCTACCATCAGTATTACACAAAATGGAAGTATGTAGCCATAATTCTTTATTTTGCAGCTTGGCAGAGAATTGGGCTCGTGCTTCTCCACTGGCAGAAAAGTATCAATAGAGTGCATCTTCTGCCGAGGACTACTAAGTGATGTATCAGCAAGAAGTATAGTGCTAAAATGGATCCCTTAGGCTTAAGAAGGGCCGTTGTGTTTAGATTACACACGTACAAGCCAAAGGGAATGATCTAATAGAAAGAAATTGCTGAAATAAGCCAAAGGTGAAAAAGAGAAAAAAGACCTCTCCCTTACTCCTATAGGTGGGTTTTGACCCACGGGGTATGTTTTCTACCAAACTATTTAAATAAAGTGATTTCCAAGAAGAACCTATCTCATAAAGTATCTCAGATATAAAGAAGGTGGATAAAATCGGCACATGCCCTTTTGGCATCCTGATAGACTAAATATTTCCCTTGGTGGACTTCTGAACTGAGAGCACTCAAAAAGCACTTCTCCACCAAAGGAGAAGGGGAAAAGTGATTTTCTGCTATCTCAGAAAATTTACCATTGCAGTTACCAAAAGTGAAAAGACATTTCTTAATAGCCCGTAAAAGTAAGGTAATTAATTCAAATAAAGTTGTTTTACTTCGTAACAGGATTTTTCATTAATGTTGGGGCCTTTTCATTTGTGTGGCATAGGAAGTTGGCTATTAATGGTAAGAAATCAAAAGTTATAAAATTAATTGAGAGTTGCGAATGAGAACCACCATCTGTTTGCCAAATTGCTTTGAATTCGAAGTGTCATATTTTAGCTATTCCTTGCTCCCGCATCCCTAAAAGATATTTCCAATTTCCAAATATGAATCATCATAAGCATGGCTTCCAGATTCATGGTGTTCAATGGGATGAACAACATTACTTCTGAATGGTATAAGATTTTAGATACATCCCTAAAGTTCTTTGACATGTAGAACTTCCAGAATAGATTGAAAGTGGACCAGATACACCCTATTGCAGAGAATTTGAAAGAGAGCAGATTAGTTGAGGCCGCTATTTTTCCTGTGGTTGTTCAAGCCCCAGAATTAATCCATGAATGCATCTCTTGATACAACCCAGATACTAGGCAAATTCTCTTGCCCAATGATACAGTGTTGTTATCGATTAACAGGGAATCAGTCTAGAACTCGCTTCACATCCCAAAGTAAGCTGAGTATTCAAAAATGACATACAGCTGAGCAGTGACTGAGTATATTGCTAGAAAGTCAGTCTAGAAGAAAGAGATAATGAAAGCGTGGCTTCAAGAACCCAAGAGAGCCAAAGGAAAGCTTTCGAAGACATTATACGACACTAATATGAAGCTGGAGATCATTGACATCCTGGTGTTACTCCATAGGATCAGAGGTGAGAGTGAGGCACTCAATTTTGTCGACCATCACTTCTTTCTGGTTCAGGTAATCTATTCCCAACACCACTTCATAGATTGGGCGCTTATGGTAAGTGAGAATCTCTCAGAGGCCCTAGATAGAGATAAATGCCAAAATGAATTTTACTTGTCTTCAATTTTCTTATACATTATGGCTACACTCCAAATTTGACAAAGTCTTCCTAGATTAGAGGAATTCCTTGATGATGTCAAGAGCTATGACTTTTTCCCCTCTTTGTAATTACATAATAGTGATGCTGAGTACCATTGGGTTAATGATGCATTCACAATGAGATTGTGTAGGGAGTTACAAGGTTGTTCAGAAAGGAGATTCTCCCCCAAAGCCATGGCTTTCATCAGCCAATTTGGATGCTATTTCATTTAATTTAGAGGTTTCTCATATCTTCGTCTTGCAGGTTTTGATGATTTACCTTTGAAGCTGCCTAGGTATCCTACTGATATGATCGTGTTGATCAAAGTAATGAGGCAAGCACTCTAGGTGAACTTTCTCTTTTCTAAAGCTAAGAAGATGGTATATGATTACCCCATGACCATTGGAGATGATAGATGTGCATCTCAGTCAGAGGCGAAGAATGTTCTCAAGACATTCTCAAAGAAGTTTTCTTTGGAAACCTATGATGTGTTGAGACCGCAATATGATCCAGTGAACTATGGCAGGGATGTATTGCAAATGTATTGGCAAGTTGACTTCCTAAGGAAGCATGACTCATTTTGTGTTCTCAATCATGGCAAAAAAGTCATACTTAAGTTCTGTCATAAAAGAAAAAAATGACTAAGTGTGAAAATAGGGCAGACAGAAACATATAGAGATCAGTACATCAGCGCACGTGTTAGAGATCACACCAGAGCATGTGTTCTTAGGTATATAATCTATGGTGTATATACATGCTAGATTTAGACATGCAGAGTATGGAACATCAGTACAAAAAAGTTACAGGAAGATTAGTAGACCTGCAGTCTAGGAAATAGAGCATGGAAGCCGACTACAGTTTTGATCAGCGTGAATGATTTTGTAATGTAATGTCTAAGTGCCTTTAGTTATAAGTTTATATTAATGTAATTAATTTTTTAGTAAACACTCTTAGGCTGACTTGTTTGAAAGCGTTGTATATTTTGGTTTAAAGGCCGACTAGTGTTATGTTTTGGGTCGCGCCTATTCAATTGTAAACATATAAGTATGTAATGTAATGTTATGTTACAAGAGTCAATTATTATGTATGAGGAAGATACAGATGAGTGGTATAATGAAGTCCATAGATGATATAGCTCTTTAAAGGAGTAAGAGCATTCGTGCATACAAGGAACTAATTCGACAGCAGTGTCATTACAATAGTTCATTTTTGATATAGTGCATATCAACATTCAGAGGGTTGTAGCCTTCATCTTATTGGGTAGTGAGCCTAGGTAGTGAGCCATATACCTTTAACAGGGTTTTGTAAAAGACTCCTAATAGGGTCAGACCTTT
>MU228059.1:1837827-1865965 GCA_018584345.1 Thuja plicata | reverse complement strand
GAAATTAGCAAGATCAGAATAAGACAAACTCAGTTGAGAAATGCACTTGCGCCATCTCTAGCAGTTCTTAATGAGAACATAAAATAGATTGATAACACCATACAGACATATGATCAAGGTCCTTGCAAGGATCTGATAAAAATGGAGAAATTGACATATGCTTTATGCGCGCATCTTCAGACAGTTGATGCAATGAAAGTATTTTGGCAGAAAGAGATTCAATCTCTTCAAGTTGTGTACCCAGAAGTCTACATGGAGTAAGTATGTTGAAGACTTACAGTTTTTGCACACCTTTTTCATTAATGTCAAAGGGTAAGTAGTATAGAATGTGTATATGTGGAGAAGTATATATGTATATATCATTAAGTATTATGATATACAATAATTTTTTTGTATGAAGTCATTTTGAGTAACTTAGCCACATTCCTTTGTTTCCATAAATGAAAAAGTGGGTGATTGTTGGAAAGTTGACTTCCTAAGGAAGCATGACTCATTTTGTGTTGTCAATCATGGCAACAAAGTCATAATTAAGTTCTGTCATAAAAGAAAAAATGACCAAGTGTGAAAACAGGGCAAACAGACACATACAGAGATCAGTACATCAGTGCACATGTTAGAGATCACACCAAAGCATGTATGCTTAGGTATATACTCTATGGTGTATATACATGCTAGATCAAGACATGCAGAGTATGGAACATCACTATGAAAAAGTTATAGGTAGATTAGTAGACCTGCAGTTCAGGAAACAGAGCAGATTTTGTAATGTAATGGCTAAGCACCTTTAGTTATAAGTTTGTATTAATGTAATTAATGTTTTAGTAAACACGCTTAGGCCAAATTTTTCGGAAGTGTTGTATATTTTGGTTTAAAGGCCGACTAGTGTTATGTTTCGGGTCGCACCTATTCAATTGTAAACATATAAGTATGTAATGTAATGTTATGTTACAAGAGTCAATTATTATGTATGAGGAAGATACAAATGAGTAGTATAATGAAGTCAGTAGATGATATATCTCTTTAAAGGAGTAAGAGAATTTGTGCATACAAGGAACTGATCAGACAGCAGTGTCATTACAATACTTCATTTTTGATATAGTGCATATCAACATTCAGAGGGTTGTAGCCTTCATCTTATTGGGCAGTGAGCCTAGGCAGTGAGCCATATACCTTTAACAAGGTTTTGTAAAAGACTCCTAACAGGGTCAGACCTTTAACCGGGTCATTGTACTCAAATTGTAAAGACTGCTTCTAACAAGGCAAAGGAACTTTAACAGGTTCATTATACCTAGTACAATATTTGTGGGTACTAATGCCCACTGAAGTTTTCCTCTGATCAAGGTTCTCCGTAATCATATCATGTGTTATGTGTTCTTGTGTTATGACTCTTTGGATGCATATTTTTTTATGTTTAATTGGATGAAATATAATAAATAGATAAACACTGATTCACCCCCCTCTCAGTGTTTCTAACAAAATGAGTCACACAATTCATCATATACATGATATTGAAGACTACTGGGCTAATTGCAAGGATGATCTAGAAAGTAGAGAGAGATTCCACACCCAGTTAATTATTGAATAAATCAAAAGGTTCAATGTTAGCATTGTAGTGGAGGGGCTAGAAGACGATGGCAGTCATATGTCTGATGATACATATCTAGATGAAATAAAGCTCACCCTTGTCAGTTCTGAACCCATGCTGGACCAAGCCATTAGCAATTTTCTAACTCTAATGGGGGGTATCTACAAAAGAACAGAACAATGGGTCGAACAGACTGTGGGCTAAAGGAAGAGATCAAAAAGGAAGCTTCCTACTCAGCGAACTCTGGCAAAAGACACTGCTAGTACTACAACCACTTCATCGGTAACAATTCCAATCATTGCCAAAGGATCGACCCAACTGACAGGAGGAGGTGATGAACCTCTGGAGAAAACAATCACATTGGAGAAGACTTGTGGAGATGGTCCACTCCCAAATATTGGGACAACAAAAGAGCTCACCAAAGATGCAGAGCCAGAGCGGTCGGTAAAAGTAGTCACAGTAGATGTACCGATTGACACCCCTACCCAGGATTCTCCCAGGAGAGTGTCTCCCATCATAGTGGAAGTAGGTGAAGATACTCCTTCAACCACAGAATCAAAAGGTCACTTTAGTAGCCAAGCTGGTGTCCTCTTCCCCTACTTCAGTAAACCCATTTTCTTCGAGACCAAAGGTTATACCTCCAGTCATCAGGAAATTGTTCATTGAGGAGTTGGTTTCTTCCAACAAAGTTACTAGTGTAGAGTCATGGATAGAACATATTTTGGAATGCAAGAGAAAGAGGGTGGAGGAAGGAACTACCAACAAAGACACTTTGTCATGAGCTATTCAGCCCAAGGCCGCTATGAGAAAACATAAGAAGGTGAAGATAATGTCTACCCTGGGTCATGATCCTGAGACTGGGCACTTCACCATGGAAGTGGCCAAGCCAATTAAAGAAGGTAAATTGGAGGACATGACTTCTTCAGACTTTCAACTACAGTCATTTGACATGGGGTTGGCCCATCATGATACCAAGGTGGATTGGTGGAAATCTACCAATGTAGTGATAAAAGAGGAACTCGAGGAGCTCAAGATTGCCAAAGTTCAACTTAAGGCAGAAGTGGCTGAGTTGACCAACTCCATCAGGTAGCTCCTCACTCTTATTGCAAGCATTCCCAGCACTCAAACCACCTTTGACCCTAGTGCTATGGAGAACCAAGCCATCCTCACTAAGTTACAAGAAGACCAACATTATGAGCAGATCGATAATTGGTGGATTGAGAGGCTCGAGTCTGAGGGACTAGCGATGGTTGAGAAACTAGGTAACACTCTTCTAAGGTTGGAGGTAGAGAGAAATAACATTGCTACAAACCTACAGACTCTCACATCATAAGGGTGAAATGTTAGGAATGTATAGTTATGCTGCATGTGGCAGTAAAAATGAAGACCAAAGAAGCTCTAAAAGCTAAGATTTTATAGAAGGGAGATGAGCCTTTAATCAAATGGCTTTAGAGCCTAGAGTTTAAGATCAAAATGATCATCCAAGCTGAAGTAGGATTGCAACAGACAGATGTCAAGATCAAAGAAGAGCAGAGTAAAGATTTCCAACTCCTCTTAGGGCTTCATACATAATCATAGACCAGTGGTCAGGGCAAAGCAATAATTGGAATAGACAATATGTAGAATTCATTTTTTAGTTATTTGCATAAACTGACAAAAGATTGTGCCTCTCATCTAGACAAAATACCAAAACTCCAGCAATTGAGTGGATGCATTTTCAGAGTGATGGAGGAACTGAAAGATAGGACTGATGCCATCAAGATTCTTGCCAAGGAATATTCCAGGTGGCTCATTTGATACACTAACATCCACATCAATAGGAATGAAGAACTCATTTGAGTCATTATAGCTGTTATAGCCTATAGGGACAAATTAGACAAGGGGAAGGAAACTAAAGCTTAAATAGATTCCCCCTTGTGCTATTTTTGATACTTTGTAACCGATAAATCTTTCAATTACCATTTCTAGTTGGGGAAGTTGAACTGGTTTAGTTCTCCCCCTTTTTTTCTAATGGCCCAATCTGGGGCTCTATATGTACTATTTCCAAAATCAATAGAAAGGTCGGCTAAATTTTGGTGTGAAAGATAGCATTTTGTTGAGTCAAATTTTTATGTCTAAATGCCATTGTTTTATCTATACCATTTTGCATCGCATTTATCTTTCTGTTGAACTCGGATGTTTCTTTAAAGTTGGATTTATAATCTATGTTCGAACCAGAGCTTTTTATTACGATTTGATACAATTAGTAGAAGGGGAAACTTGTTGTTATCTTAAGTTTGGGAAAAATTGTCATGATATAGATTGATTCATTGTTATCTCATAATTAGTTTTAGTTTTACATCTACATTTTCAGTAGAAGTTCATGCATTACCAATTTTTGGAGTTAATCTGATTGATGAAATCTTAGGGTTGGCTAGGTTTAGAGTGGAATTCGTCCTGCCTGAGCTATTTCCTGCCTGGGATTAGCTTGGTTTGCCTCTTCTATTCTCAGGTTAAGAACATACCTTTGTTAGATTAGGAAAAAACAAGATTCACTAAAAATCATTCATATAAGGGAGCTATACCTTTAAATTCAGAGGGAAATTGTTCCTTTCAATAACATTTTTCCAACTGTTATATTCGATTGTTCTTAAGTATTTTGGGTATTTTAGAGTTAATTTGAAAAGGACAATCTACTTACTAATAGATTTTTGGCGACTCTACTAGGGATGCAAATAGTTGTTAAACTAGAAGCATATCATGAGGAAAGATGGTGCTTCCCCATTAAATTATAATTCCTGTACTCCAACCAAATCTTGGTTTTCAAGATGATCAAGAAGACCTTAGTTCCTCATTGAACACTTTTGCCTGGAGGAATAGAAGAAGCACTGAACATTACAGAAATGCCAGCTAAGTGCTAGAGCAAGAAGAAGCTAGAGCAAAAGCACTCGAAAGAGCCCTCTGAAGGAGAAATCAAAGAGCACAATGCCAAGCTGAGCGTGAAGCTAGGCCACTGAATTAGTCAAAAATCTGGAGCCTAAAAGATTTCTTAGGAGCATAAAGAAAGAAGGAAGTATAGATCTAGTCTTTGAGAGACTTGTGGATATTAATTTTTCTCTACTTGAAGTACCTTGCCAAAGAAACATAACTGCAAAAATCCAAAGCAGACCTTCTTCACCCCTAAGCAATCTACTCTTTTATCCACCACTTGCCAAGTGTTAACATTACACGGAGTAGTTGCTCCTCCTGTTATCAATCTAACCCCTTATTTACCTCAAGTAACAATGACACTCCCTTGGGCCGGTATAGTTGGACCCCTTCAACTAGCAGCTTATAATCCTCTTCCCCGAGGGTCTAGAAAAAAATTTCCCAAGTTTTTTGGAGACGGGAAAGTATCTACGGATGAACATATTGCTGCATTCTTTGCTTCTGTCAATATTCTAGTAGTATGAGAAGAGGATGTGGCCATTAGATTATTTGTTGAGGCCCTTATTGAGGGCACTATTGATTAGTTTCACCACCTGCCAAATTCTTCCATTATGGACTGGGCCTCCATGAGAGCTTCTTTTGAAAGAAGGTTCAAAACTATGGAAGATGAGCATGCTCTATTAATGCAATAACCTCTATCAAGAAAGAGCCTTCTATTAGTATGAGAGATTTCATAGCTAAATTCAATAATCTCGTAAATCCTATTCCAGTGGCTGACAGGCCTATGACAGGAAATTTGAAAACATTCTTTATAAGTGCTATGCCACCAAACATGAATTATGATCTAAGAAGAGTTAATCCTGTAGGTTTTGATGCTACACAGAGAACTACCGTGGAACTCAAAGACCACATGGTCTCATCTGGGAAATGGAAAAGAGAAATCTAGTCAAGAGATAGTACTAGTGGTACTACATCATCTGATGAGATGATCCAAAAATTGTCAAATGAATTCATCGCCTTCAAAAGGAAACTTCCTAGATTCAATAATCCTTATCAACAAAATTATCAAGAACAATGTGGAAGGGGCAATGATGGGAGGAATACTGACAGTAAACCATTACAGTTAACTGGTCCACCACAAAGACTAGCTATTGAAGCCCCCTAAAAGAGGGAATATGTGTGCCTTCCATCTGACTATAGATCACGATGGGGAAATCTATCTTGATGTAGCCCGTGCTTGGAAAATGCATCAGACTGATGAATGGAACACTGGAATCTCCAAAACCGAACCAAATTCATACTCACATGGTGACTCTAAAAATTTATATTTAGAGTATGAGTCTGATTATGAAAAAGGAGCAATATGTTATGCAACCATAGATGGGACTTCCTATATAGTCTTGACCAGGAGCCGGAAAGATAAAGGTCCCGCCCCTTCTCTCCCACCTAAAGGTAATGAAGCATCTACCTCCAACCCTAAGGAAGAAAATCGAGGCATGAGAATTCTACAACCAGGTAAGGAGAAGAACTCTTTTGACATTATTCAATTCTATAAGGAATCTTGAATTCAAATATCCCCCATAGATTATCTCAAGTCCAATCCAATAGAATTGAAAAAATTAGTAGATTACTGTACTGAAGGGAATCAAAACCTAAACTAGCATGTCATGACTACTATAGAAAATGACTCAATTTTTGCAGAGCCCATTGAACAAGGTGAATCATCTGTGTTAGCCACTTTCCCAGGTCAGAAGCCTGATCCATTTTATGTATCTTTATATATTAATGGATGCAAACTATGTAATTGTATAATAGAATCTAGAGCCTCATATAATGTGAATCCATCAATAGTAGCTAAAGCTTTGGGACTCACCCTTACTAAAGCTCATGGTAGGTGCTATTCTATGGACTCAAAGAAAGTACCTATGGTTGGACAAATTAAGGATGCTCAAGTGGCTCTGGCAGTGCACCCTGAGAAGAAGATGTTGTTAGCAATTCTAGTTGTCAATATACCTGCTAGCTGTGGTTTGTTGCTAAGTAGGAGTTTCTATAGAGATCTAGGAGGAGAAATAAAGTTATATTGGTCTCAAGCTTTAATCCCTCTGGGTAATAAAAGAATTAAATTGGTGTTGAAAGAGAAAGCTAAGTTTACAGTGCTGAAGTCAGATGATCCTAAAGCTCAAATTATATATCAAGAATTGGAATTTGGAAACTATATGCTATTTATTGATGATCACAATGAGAAAATGAAACTAGGAGAACATGGAAAGGAGTTTTTCGCTGAAGAGGAGTCTTCTCAAATATGGAAACTTGAATTTGATGGCAGTTGTGCTTCGTCAGGATCCTGTGCAGGTGTGGTATTGATATCACCAGATGGGATAAGTGAGCCTTTGACTTATAAATTAGAATTTGGAAATACCAACAATACTGATGAATATGAGGCCCTCCTGCTAGGAATTATCATTGCAAAAGGAAAAGGCGTGAAGATTTTGAGAGCTCGTGGTGATGTAGAGCTTATCATGTACTAGGTTAAGAATCACATATTGAAGAACTACAGGAATAGAGTATGGGATGAAATAGAAACACTAGATGCATTCTCCATTGAATTAGTGCTGAGAGAGTCGAATGCCAAAGTAGTCTCCCTAGCTATGTCAGCTTCATTACTCCTTCCCCACCTAGAATTCAAAGAAAAGATGTACCAAGTCGAAGTCATATACCGGCCATCTGTACCCGACAATGTAGAAGATTGGCAAGTGTTCGAAGATGATAAGAATCTCCTTCTCTTCCTGGAGAGAAGTGGAGACTTCCATAAAGAGGTATGTGGTGATCATGAAGGAGATCATCCAGATAAGAAAAAGAAAGATAAGTAAGATATTATCCAATTGCAAGGTAATATCATCCCGCCCCATCTAGTTACTCTTGAAAAACTCTTCAATAGGCATGACACATTTGTGAAGAAGAAAAGAATTGAAAGAGGTCCTACTACTGGCAAGTATGAAGGGATGAATATTGGAACTGAGAAAGATCCCAAGATGATCAACATAGGGAAGTGTTGTACCAAAGAAGAAAGGAACGAGGTAAGGAAACTCTTCCTAGAATTCTCGAATATCTTTGCCTAGAGCTATGAGGACCTGAAAATTTTTATGGGTGAGAAATTCAAGCATCAAATCCCCTTAAAACCTGAAGTCACCTCGTTCAAGAAAAAGCAAAGGAAATATAATCCCAAAGTTGCGGATGCAATATTCAAGGAAGTAGATAAAATGCTTAAAGCAAGGATCATCTATCCTATACACCACTCTACTTGGGTGGAAAACATAGTGTATGTGAGGAAGAAGAACATAGAGATAAGAATCTATGTAGACTTCAGAAATCTTAACCAATCTTCTTTGAAAGATAATTATGCTCTTCCCAATATGGATCACTTACTGCAGATTGTAGCCAGAGCTGAAATGATGTCTATGTTGGACGGATTTTCAAGATATAATCAGATAGAAGTTGAGAAAGCGGACCATCATAAAATGGTGTTCACAACCCCATGGGGCACTTTCGCTTACTACAGAATTCCATTTGGGCTGATCAATGTTGGAGATAATTTTTAGAGAGGTATGGACCTTTCCTTCAGTGACATGAAGAATAGAATCATTGGTATGTGTTTGGATGATCTTACTATGTTTTCTAGGAAAAGAATAGATCATATAAGAGGCTTAAGTATTGCAAAGGTGTCGAGAGGATGGGATTTCATTAAACCCTAAGAAGTCAGTCTTCTGTGTAACCGAGGGGAAATTTTTAGGTCACATTGTCTCCCAAGAAGGCATAAGAATCGATCTAGAAAGGGTTAGAGATATTCAACAATTGAGTCTACCTGTGAATAAAACTGGAGTAAAATATTTTCTGGTTAGGTTAACTTTCTCAGAAGGTTCATTCCAAATTTTTCAGAAATTACTAAATGTATAGTTGATATGATGAAGGGAAATGTGAATTTTAAGTGGAATGAACCCGGTAAGCAAGCCTACAAAAACATAAAGAACACCATAGCCAATGCTCTGGTGTTATGCCACCCAGATTACAAGAAAGACTTTGTAATCTATTGTTATTCTTTTGAACATACCCTATCGACCATTCTCATGCAGGAAAATGAGGAAGGAGTCCAGACTCCCATTGCTTTTATGAGAACGCCTCTGAAAAATCATGAGTTGAAATACTCCGAAGCTGAAAATCATGCTTTTGCAGTCATTAAGGCTTTAAAGAATTTTAGATTCTACATCTTACACTCACATTCTCTTGTATATGTACCTGATATCGCAGTGAAGAGCATACTGACTCAACAGGATGTAGGATGCAATAACAAAGGAGCATGGGTAGCTAAAACTCAAGAATATGATGTAGAGATCAAACCCACAAAGCTGGTAAGAGGTAATGCACTATGCAGGGCAATGGCGGAAAACCAAACAGGCAAAGACCTAGAAGCTACACAATTAGTTTTGGCAGTAAGTATGCAAGACACCTGGTTTGAAAACATCATGTATTTCCTTAGATATGGTGAATTCCCTGAAGAGCTGACTTCTAAGAAAAGAAGAGACTTGAAACTGAAGGCTTCTAAATATGTTATCTGGGAAGATAAGTTATATAAGAGATCAATGGATGGGACCTTTCTTCTGTGTTGATAGACAACAACAAGAGAAGTTGTTAAAAGTGTTTCATGCTGAAGCCTATGGAGGACATTTCTCCTTGTCAGTTATCAAATTCAAGATTATGAGGCAGTGTTATTATTGGCTAGGAATGTTCAGAGATTCTTACCACTGGGTAGAAAAGTGTGAGAAATGGAAACTATTTACTGAAAAGCCATAGTTAGTAGCGTTGCCTCTGAGACCAGTGATAATTGAAGGTCCTTTTCAACAATGGGGTCTCAATTTTATTGGTCCTATAAACCCCACATCTAGCATAGGTCATACCTGCATAATCACTGTGACTAATTACTTCACAAAATGGGTGGAGGTGAAAGAAACCAAGAGGACTACTTCAGAAGTATTATGTGAGTTCATCAAAGAAAACATCCTGGTAAGGTTTAGTGTGCCTATTAAGTTAGTTATGGATGACGCAACATACTTTTCTTCTCAAGATATTACTAAATTTTGTTTCAAGTATGACATCATGGTCAGTCATTCTTCTGACTATTTCCCCCAAGGAAACATTCAAGCCGAGTCCAGCAATAAAAACTGTGTGAATATCATGAAGAAGCTTGTAGAAAAAAACTAGAGAACCTGACACAACAAAATCTATGAAGCCCTCTGGGCAGATAGAGTGACTCCCAAAAGAGCCATAGGTGTATCACCTTTTGAACTTGTTTACGGAGTAGAGGCCAGTCTTCCATTACCACTGGAGCTAGCAACTTGCCAATTGAGAACGAAAGTAGAAGATGGCATATATGAAAATGGTTTAGAGAAGAGGATTCTGTACCTAAACAAACTAGAAGAAGAAAGAGAGAAAATGGTTGACCACATTACATAGCATCAGATATGAGTGAAGAGTTTGTTTGAAAAAAAGAGCAGACCCTAGAAATTTATGATAGGAGACACGGTACTATTGTGGGAAAAATGTAGGGCACCCAAGGGCATGCACATAAAATTTGAAACACTATGGAAAGGACCTTTCAAGATCCATCAGGAATTTGAGAAGAATTCTTTCAAGTTGAAGTATCCAGATGGCGAAGTGCTGCCCCTGACATATAATGGTCAGGATTTGAAGCTCTATAGATTTAAATAAAAAATAGGTAACCCTTGTATTGTACAATAGTTACATTTAGTTCCTGCTTTTGTTTTCCTAGTTAGTTTCCCTTCCTATTTTTCCCTTTCTGTGTCTTGCTTTAGTTTTTTTTTTGTTGTGAGCCACCTTTTGTTGAGCTTTGTGAAACTAGATATTTGAGATTCCTTGCTTGGACATGTGAATGTCCAAGTCCCCAGATAGAGCCAATTGTTGCCCCACTTTTAATCCACATACCTTTCAGACAAAAGTGAGTGTTTAATGTATAGTAGTGGTCTTGCTAGCATTTTTTCAGTCCTGAGTCTAGGTCAAGAAATCTTTCCCTTAGGCTAGGGAGCCTTTACCAAATTTTTCCCAATTGCCTTCTCTTTTGTAAGTTGGATGGAATATGTATCTGAGTTCATGTATTCTTTGGGTAGGTTAAGTTCCCAATCCAATAAAGGTTGTGGTTTGAAGATTTCTAACATCAGTATTACACACAATGGAAGTATGTTTCTATAATTCTTTATTTTGCAGCTTGGTAGAGAATTGGGCTCGAGCTTCTCCACTGGTGGAAAATTATCAACAGAGTGCCTCTTCCATCAAGGACTACTAAGTGATTTATCAGCAACAAGTATAGTGATAAAATGAATCCCTTAGGCTTAAGAAGGGCCACTGTGTCTGGATTACACCCCTATAAGCCAAAGGGAACAATCCAATAGAAAGAAATTGCTGAAATAAGCCAAAGGTGGAAAAGAAGAAAATGGCCTCTCCCTTACTCCTAAAGGTGGGTTTTGACCCACGGGGTATGTTTTCTGCCAAACTATTTAAATAAAGTGATTTTGAGGAAGAACCTATCTCATAAAGTATCTCAAATATAAATAAGGCAGATGAAATCGGAACATGCCATTTTGGCATCCTAATAGACTAAATATTTCCCTTGGTGGAATTATAAATAGAGAGCACTCCAAAATCACTTCTCTACGAAAGGAGAAGTGAAAAAGTGATTTTACACTACCTCAGAAAAGTTACCATTGCGGTTACCAAAAGTGAAAAGATATTTCTTAACGACCTGTAAAAGAAAGGTAATTAATTCAAATAAAGCCATTTTACTTCATAATGGGATTTTTCATTAATGTTGGGGCCTTTTTGTTCATGTGGCATGAGAAGTTGGCTATTAATGGTAAGAATTCAAAAGTTATAAAATCAGTTGAGAGTTGCGAATGAGAACCACCATTTGTTTTCCAAATTGCTTTGAATTCAAAGTCTCATATTTTAGCTATTCCTTTCTCCCGTATCCCTAAAAGATATTTCCAATTTCCAAATATGAATCATCAAAAGCATGGCTTCCAGATTCATGGGTTTTGATGGGATGAACGACATTACTTCTGAATGGTATAAGATTCAGATACATCCCTGAAGTTCTTTAACATGCAGAACTTCCAGAACAGATTGAAAGTAGACCAGATACACCCTATTATAGAGAAGTTGAAAGAGAGTGGATTAGTTGAGGCCACTGGTCTTCTCATGAATTCTCAAGCCCTAGAATTAATCCATGAATGTGTCACTCAATACAACCCAGATACATACAAATTCTCTTGCCTAATGATACGGTGTTGTTATCTATTAACAGGGAATTGGTCCAGAACTCGCTTCGCATCCCAGAGAAAGTTGAGTATTCAGAAATGACATACAACTAAGCGGTGACTAAGTATATTACTAGAAAGTTAGTCTGGAAGAAAGAGATAATGAAAGCATGGTTTCAAGAACCCAAGAGTGCCAAAGGAAATCTGCTGAAGACATTATACGACACTAATCTGAAGCTGGAGATTGTTGACATCTTGGTGTTACTCCACATGATCAGAGGTGAGAGCGAGGCACTCAATTTTGTCGACCAACACTTCTTCCTAGTTTAGGTAATCTGTTCCCAGCACCACTTCATAGATTGGGCACTTATGGTAAGTGAGAATCTCTCGAAGGCCCTAGATAGAGCTAAATGCCAGAATGAATTTTACTTGTCTTAAGTTCTCTTAAACATTCTAGCTACACTCCAAATTTGGCCAGGTCTTCCTAGATTAGAGGAATTCCCTGATGATGTCAAGAGCTATGAATTTTTCCCCTCTTTGCAATTACATAATAGTTATGATGAGTACCTTCGGGTTAATGATGCATTCACAATGAGATTGTGTAGGGAGTTACAAGGCTATCCAGAAAAGAGATTCTCCCCCAAAGCCATGGCTTTCATCAACCAATTTGGATACTATTTCATTAAATTTAGAGGTTTCTCATATCTTCATCTTGCAGGTTTTTATGATTTCCCTTTGAAGCTTCCTAGGTATCCTACTGATATCATCATGTTGTTCAAAGTAATGAGGCAAGCACTCTAGGTGAACTTTCTCTATGCTGAAGCTAAGAAGAAGGGATACGATTTCCCCATGACCATCAAAGCTTATAGCTGTGCATCCTGGTCAGAGGTGAAGAATGTTCTCAAGAAATTCTCAAAGAAGTTTTCTTTCGAAACCTATGATGTGTTGAGACCGCAATATGATCCAATGAACTATGCCAATGATGTATTGCAAATGAGTCACGTAATTCATCATTTACATGATATTAAAGACTATTGGGCTAATTGCAAGGATGATCTGGAAAGCAGAGAGAGATTCTACGCCTGGTTAACTATTAAACAAATCAAAAGGTTCAATGTTAACATTGCAATGGAGGGGCTAGAAGACGATGGCAATCATATGTATGAATATACATATCTAGAGGAAATAAAGCTCACCCCTGTTAGTTCTAAACCTATGCTAGACCAAGCCATTAGTGATTTTTCAACTCTAATGGGGGGTATCTACAAAAGAAAAGAACAATGGGTCAAATGGATCGCAGGCCGAAGGAAGAGATCAAAAAGGAAGCCGCCTACTCAGCGAACTCTAGCAAAAGACACTGCTAGTGCTGCAACCACTTCATCGGTAACAATTCCAACTATTGCCAAAGGATCAACCTAGCCAATGGGAGGAGGTGATAAACCTCCTAAGAAAACAATCACATTGGAGAAGACTTGTGGAGAAGTTCCACTCCCGAATATCGAGACAACAAAAGAGCTCACCAAAGATGTAGAACCAGAGTGGTCGGTAAAAGCAGTCATAGTAGATGTACCGATTGACACCCCTACCCAGGATTCTCCTAGGAGAGGGTTTCCCATCATAGTGGAAGTAGGTGAAGATACTCCTTCAACCACAGAATCATAAGGAGAAGCTAGAAAGAATCAGAAGGTCGCTTCAGTAGCCAAGTTGGTGTCCTCTTCCCCTACTTTAGTAAACCCATTTGCTTCAAGACCAAAGGATACACCTCTAGTCATCAGGAAATTGTTCATTAAGGATTTGGTTTTTTCCAACAAATTTACTAGCACAGAGTCATGGATAGAACATACGCTGGAACGCAAGAGAAAGAGGGTAGAGGAAGGAACTGCTAGCAAAGACACTCTTTCATGAGCTATTCAGCCCAAGGCCGCCATGAGAAAACAAAATAAGGTATACAAGAAAGAAAGATAAAGAGAGAAGAAAAGGGTTCAGTCCTCCTCTCCATCCATCCTAGAGACACCATCTGTCAGAGAGGCAATCCTAGGTCATTTATTTCTTTGACTATATCCTTCATCCAGCCATACTTCAAGCATCTCTTTAGGTTTTGAGTCCTCAAAGCACATCCTATTAGTAACCCCTACATCATCATCATGCTAGTAGGAGTAGAACCAATTCATTGTTATTGGGGTCCTTAGGTGCATGAAGGTCATTAAGAACACAAGGTTTCATTTAATGACAGATTCTCTAGAGACAAATAAATGAAATTCCTCAACAATCATAATAGGGACAGTCAGGGCTGGCCTTCCATTAATAGCTGGAAGATCATAGAATTTGGGCATAGTAGTGGTATAGTCAAGTTTGATGTTATGGATAATTTTATCTATATTACCAAGATATTTCTTCTTGAATATTCACAGACACAATTTCCCAATTTCCTCTTTTCTTAGTTCTACATACATGGCCGTCGCTATGACGATGGTAGGGATCTCTGTGTTAACCCTGTATCTATCTGAATTTGACAGGAATTCTCTACCCAAGATTCTTAACATGGCTCTAAGAACTATGGATTGGGAATTCTGAAGGACAGACTTCAAACGCTTGATAGAAATTTCCCCGTCAAAAGATATCTGAGAAGCAGTGCTAACTAATTTAATAGTCATAGTCATGGGACAATTGTTCTCAGGTAACTAAGGATGCCAAAGACAAGAAGGGGTAGGAATAGCTTGAACTCGCTAGGGATTTTATAGATTGCATCGTGGCCATTCAACAGCCAGAATACCGAGCACCATTCAGACTTAGGGATACCAAGAGCCCAGGTAAAGGAGTCATTGGGGGATGAGGAGGGAGAATTAGAGTGGTGCCAAGGTAGGAATGAGCCCCTAAATTTAGTCTGTTCTAAGGTTAGAGAGGACTATAAAGATACCGAAATTACCAAGGCTACAAAGAATCTTGGGAGGAGAAGTGATAGTTCCAGATCAATAATGAGCCTAAACATGATGTCAAAGAAAGAAAATGCTAATTCCCTTAAATCAGAGGTCAAGTGTAAGCTATATAGAAGGATGGATCAATTAAATATAGGGTAGACATAAGACTGAATTTAAAACATTTTGTTATACCTCTACGGGCCTAGGGGAGAAATGAATATAAAGATGCCTATGCAGGGTTTAAACCTATATGAAAATCTTAGTGCTTAATGAAAATGTCTATGATTTTCCTAAGATTCCTAGCCATCCAAACCTTCTAAACCCAAAATATGATATCATCTGGTAGAAGGAATCCTTCAAACACTCATTCTGCTTCATAAACCTTTTATCAAAGAATGATTAGAGGCTTTTGATTTTATGGGATCCGATTTCAATCTTAAGAAGTGAAGTGTAAGTTACCACATTAATGGATAAATCAAAAGTTGACAAATGACCATACCTCATCTGTCGTTGAATGACAGAGTATCAATATGCTGATTATTAGATCAATGTTTCCAATTTACAATACCAGTATAGTTACCTGCATATTAAAAATGCCAATTATTTGGACCAAAATTGTAAACAGATCTAGGCATAAAAATTTCATGGAAATAATAAACTATTTATCCTCAGACACATACTAATCCAGTAGAATTTCATAGCCTCATGAAGGGAAATAAAAGCATGTAAATAAAAGCCTAATCATTTATATATAATCTTAAATAGTCCTGTATTTTTATCTATCTGTCTGTATATTTAATAAGAGCAGTTACATTGCTAATATTGTTCACAACATTTTTCAAAATAGTAAAGGTGTGTACATAACTCAAGCTAAATATCCTATCTCGACCTCTGATAACATTCTAAGTTGCTATATTCAAAAGGAGTACCGGGGGAATTCTAGGGAAAATTCCAAAATTACTATCAGGTATAGCGTAGGTTTAAAGTACCAGCCTGAAGTTCTAGCTTCACTTCCTACACTAGGATTTCTACAACCAATCATAGTTCCATTCTCCCTCATTTTTCCTCACAATGACAATGGTATCATCCTCACCACTCTCATCTCCCAGTAGTTTCGAGCATCGTTTGATAGATGGTGCGATGATTTGAAGATCCTCTATGGTTGTTTTGTTCAATATATGAGGGATGATGAAGCCTTCCTTTTCCCAGTATGAAAGAAGCCAGTCCCTATCATTGTTAGTTTTAAGCACTTCCCAAAATAATAAATCCACATTGTGTTTCATGTAAGGCCAATGTTTATCAAAACAAACCTCATCCTTGATTAGAAGCATGGGAAGATGCTTGCCTCTAGGAATCTCCTGCAGCTTATCTATCTCTGTCCTCATAATATTCTCCATAAAATGCATCATGAGATCAAGATTTATGCTATAAACTACTTTATCCAATCCTCCCAGGACCTTAGCTACGAAAATAGCTTTTGCTACCTTAATAATATCTTCTTTCGCAAACCCAGCATAAGAAGCCAGAGCAATGAAACCCCCGACAATTGATCCGTTAGTTTGGAGAGTAAATTCATTGTCAAAATGAAGATCCCCTACACATTTCTCCATGGCCCTCCTTATAGCCTTCGATAGTTGTTTTAAGATCCTATTCCATCGCTCCAATTTAATAGACCCACGGAAGGCCATGGCTCTTGTATCTTCCAGTACAAGTGTTAGCAACCGTGACTCCATTATCAAGAAGTCACTCTCTCTCTATCTAAACCACCAGTATAGTTATGAAAATGGAAAGGATATTAGGTTTTTAATATAGAGGTAGCCATCCAAGTGCCTTAACTCTAGTCATTGATTTCTTACCCTAATTACGTAGCCAAGTTTTCCAAATTTTTTTAATTAAACTTGTATGTTTAAAGTCATGTTCCCAATGAGTATATCTCTAATTTAAGTGCCTCTATTAAATACTTCTATTTTTACTATCCGCTAGATATGGCTATACTTATCCTTGTTTCTTTAAATGAAAAAAGTACCTCTCGGGATGGCTCAAGATAGATTTGGGAAAGGATTATACTTTGATAAAAATCGGGATGATTTGGCAGCCTTAGTAAATTATTTTAAAATGTGCCAATGTGATTGACAAATCAAGTTAAATTATTTTCATAATCATCAAAAGTACAGCCTTCAAGCCATCAGAAAGGGTTCCACCCCATGAAAAGTTGAGATCATCTAAAATTTGGGTCCTTATTACTTAAAAGGAGACACCTAGAAATTTTGGTTTAACGAGTCATAATTTAAAATTAAAGCTGGAATGGCATTATTAGGATGTGAAAATATCATTATAAACTTAATAATGATCTCATGCTCCTTCGGCATGCTTGACCTTACTTCAATCTTAGTAGTAACTCTAGGAGCTAAGCCTATATCTAAATACGATTATATATACAAATAGACGTGCATAGATACATAAATACATATATACATACATAAATACAAATTTTCATTTGTATGTACATACATATATACATATATACATATATATATATATATATATATATATATATATATATATATATATATATATATATATACTGATCCATTTATACATGTAATCTTACTAGCCTCTATGTACCTTCCTGCTAAGTTATGGTTAAAGTAAGTGAACTTAAGTTATAAATTACTTTAATACAATGCTATCCTCCCTGACCTAGTTATGAATGTTCCTAAACTCTAATTTACTGAGTGCTTATCTTTCTAGAGGTCCTAATCATCGATTATTAGTGCTTATTTAGCCATCTCTTATTATTAATATAGACCCCAAAAAATTATCTTAAAGTACTTTGTCCTCTGATCTCATTTAATGGTTGCAGTAATTAGTAGTACATCCATATAATTTCAATTGATTCAATTTGCTACTTTCTTTCTAAATCAGTGTCAACTCATGCCAAACTCATCGATCTTATAACCATGTGGAGATGATCTCAGATGTATTAAATACATAATTATGACAAAACATTCATTGCTAGTTTATTGGCTTTGTTTGATGGTATAGAATTTGGCTTTGCTGCATGTTAAAATTAAAATTCTATATCTGTGAATATAATCGTATAGTTTGATAGGTATTTTGATTCTTTCCATCATCCTAACAGAAATTTGAAATTTATTCCACCTGTCTATATTATTTGTTATTGATGTCTTCCTATCGTACAATTAAATTTATGAAATGCTTATTGCTGGAATTCATACTGAGGTAGACCTCTATCATTTTCTGCTGATGATCAAATATCCATTTATCTCTAATTTTCGTATTAAAACATACCCACCTCCAAAACTTGTTAACTTATTATTAATAAATCATTTCCTTTTAGATATGCAGATGTGGCGAAAGGAATAATTTTTAGTTTAAACTGACTAAATCCTGGAAATACGAGAAAAATATAGTGCTATCTTCTAATATTATACTGGATAAGAAATTTCAATAGATATACGGTTTTATCCATTAATACTTATGCATACATCTATGCTTTTCATCATATTAAAACTGATTCATCCCTGCCTATAAGTGTAGATTTACTACTTATTTCTTAATTAATAGTTTATATAGTATTCAAGTAATTATGCTTCCTTGAGTAATCTAATAAATCATTGTAAAAAATTCCATTATAATGAAAAAAGGATAAAAATCTTTTGACTCCCGGCTTATATTTAGCATATCTATATATGAATTTGTAATGCTCCCAACTGAACATTCATACTCTCTATATTTATTAAGTTAGTTAATAATTTCATTCTAGATACAGGCATAGAGAATGAAGTGAATTTGGTTCTACTATTAATGGCGTACTTAAGTAAAGGGAGGAAATGTGATTCATTCATCTACCCCAAATAATAGGAATATATATTATGTTCATCTATTTAGCAGGATCTAAAATATGCAAAAATATCCAAAACATCATAAACATTTGTCCTTTAAATCATTAGATTGGATCTGGTAATTTACTATCTCTTTATAAATATAGCTCCTTGAACATCCTTCTTACATTAGTTATTATTCCTCATTTTCATACATTTCATCTTGATGAATACGCAGTCCCACCTCATCCTCTCTCAAATATGTATCAAACCATTCGGGGTCTCTGGTGGGTCTGATATGCAAGAAGGTGAACAGAAAATCAAGGTTTCTCTGGATGGCTGGTAACTCTGTGATGTACCTATTCCTGTCCTTCATCATCATAATTGGGTAAGATTGAGTGCAATTATTGATTCCCCTATATTGTTGATAATCTCTCGGTCGAGGGATTGTTAAGTCATCTCTGATACTTGCAATAACTTTCTCCAAGTCAACCAGATATTTCTGTTTAAAAATTTTCCTACATAGCCTCCCAATATCCCCAATATTAGGGTCTGCATGTAAGGCAAAGGAAATAAACATTGTAGGGATATCACAATTTTCTCTATAACAATTATCATTTTCAATATATTCACTTCCTAGAATAATATACACCACTCTTACTGCAATATCATAAGTAACCAGCATCAATTATTTAATTCTCTTAAGAGAAATCTTCCCATCGAAGGCCAGCTGGGCTTTAGTGCATCTTAATTTAATTTTTGTTGCCATTATCCTTCTTATCTGCTAGCCTTATCTATTAGTGCAATCTTTCTTCCTTATATACCCATTCTCTGAGCCATACCTAATCTAGCTTCCACAGAAATGAAACGATTGGTCTTTAGTATTCTAATCATTTGGTATCCTTCGTTCTCCTTAATCATTATTGGTGTGATTTACTTAAAATTGCATGGTTTCTAATTCACACTTAAGGATATGAAAAAACTCCTTCCTACTACCTGAATTCATCTAACATTTATTATAATGATTCTTTTCTTTTTTATTTTATTTTGCTAATCTTATTACCTTCTATATTTCTTTTGAATTACACCTCTGATTCTATGTATGAGTCATCCCTAGTTTCTTTGTTCCTTCCTTCTGCCCCTTTATTAGCTAAGAGATCTACTATTTGATTTCCTTCTCTATAAATATGATTAATAGTATATTGTTTGAAAAATGGTAAAATATTTATAGCCCTTTTGATCAAGCCATTAAGTTTCCAATTTTGTGTACTACCAAATCTAATGGCATTGACAATTAATGAAGAGTCCCCTTCTATTTTGATTTTATATAATTTTAGCCTCTTGCACAGTAATAATCCTTCTATTAAGGCATTACCTTCAGCCTCATTATTGGTTTCCATTCCTAAGAAGGCTAACTTGGAGGCGATCAAATTTCCTGACTCATTATGAATGTAGCATCCAATCCCAGCCCGACCTGGGTTTCTTCTTGAAGCCCCATCAAAGTTTAGTTTGGCCCATCCTTCTGTAGGCGGTTTCCAAATGCAGTTTCACCTTAGCTCCACTTTGTCTACATTACTATGGCCTATAAATGGAGGGATTCTCAACCCATACCATAGTTTGCATATTTTTTCATCATAGTGTGAGAAAACCATATCTTTTCTACCATTCATGTTTTGATTGTTCACTATCTCTACTATACTTTCTTCTATTTTATTTAGTAATTGGTTTGTGTCACTTTTTTTTTCCTTTAAAGATCCTTCTATTTCTTTCCTTCCATAACTCCCAAATAATTATGGAGGGAGCAATAGTCCAAATCTTCCCAAACAATCATGTTTTCATCCTTCTTGGCCATGAAGTTAGAAAATTTACCAAATTATTCAGAAATGTTGTTTTCCATCCTAACTTGTCAATTAGCCATATCCATCATTTGTATGGGTATTCACCATTGGTAAATAGATGATCTATAGATTTGCATTCTTTCTCACAAAAAACACACCTTGATGGACCATTATACCCTATTTTTGAAACCATTCCACCGTAAGGATCCTATGTTGAGCTGCGGCCCATGTGAACATTCCCGCCTTAGGTAAGCATAGTTTGTTCCAGCAGAGATCTATAGGTAAGTTTGTCTGGGTAAGTTCAATTTTTTTCATCGAACTATATCCATATTTTGTGCTATATTCCCCATTCTTAGATTTAGCCCAAATAATCCAGTCAGGATCCAAAGAAGGATTAATTTTCCTCATCTCTAAAGCCATTTCCACTTTATTCTTAAAGGTTTGGGATATACCAAGGTCATTGAGGGATTTCCAATTCCATCCTAAGGTTGGGTTGTTATCTTTTAATTCTATGTAATCTTTAACAAGAATACCTCTTTCTAACTTGACCTTTGCTATATCTAGATCATTATTAAGAATGGTGCATAGATGAGGACAGGCATTCCATGAGTCCTCCCAGAATAATGCTTTACTTCCATTCCCTATATCCCAAGTTATATTGTCTGTTATAAAACTTTGACATTCCATAATGAAATTCCATATCCTTGATCCATTGGGAGGAGAGTGATGTCTAAAAATACTCAAAGGGTCCAATCCATATAAATATTTGAATCTTAGGATTTTGACCCATTTGGCCTCCAGATCTTTGTACATTTTCCATACTAATTTCGCTCCTAGTGCTAGGTTTTGTTGTTTGATATTTTTAACATTCAACCCCCCTTCCTCTATAGGTTTGCAAATCTTGTCCCAAGCTATTAAAGCTATTCTCTTTTTATCATTTGCTCCTTGCCAAAATTTTTTTTTTAGTTTTTTTATTCATGTCCTTTTCAATCCCTTTTGGTGTACTTAGACACATCATTTGGTAAGTAGGTATAGCTAAGAGAACAGATTTTAATCATGGTAGTCTTCCCAACATTTTTTAACCATTTCCCTTTCCATGATTCATCTTTTTTATCAATAGTTTCTAAAACCCTACTCCATAGATTAGATGACCTATTTCCCTTATCTAAGGGAAGCCCTAGATATCTGCATGGTAGTTCTCCTATTTTATATTATAGAAATCTACATATTCTATGTTGGTCCTTGCTAGTGGTATTCAAGAAGTATATCTTAGATTTTTCTTTATTAATATGTCGGCCAAAAGCAGTTGAATATAGGTTTAATAAATTCCTAATTCCCCTAGCCTCCACAATATTAGCTTGGACAAAGAGGAGGTTGTCATCCACAAATTTTTGATGGGTGCAGGCTTCCAATCCTTCAGTTATTTTAATACCACATACCAAATGCTCATTCTTTGCTTTGGTAAACAATCTACCAACAACATCAGCCATAATAACAAAGAGAAAGGGTGAAAGAGGATCACCTTGTCTAATACCTTGGGAGATATTGAAAAAACTAGCAGGGCTACCATTCACCAGATTAGACATTTTTGGCCCAAAAATGCATTCAAATATTAAGTTAATCCACTTCTTAGAGAAACCAAAGGCTTCAAGGCACTTGCATAGGAAACGCCAATCCACCTTATCATATGCCTTCCTAATATCAAGTTTAATAAGCATACCCGGGGTATGGTTATGTTGAACTGTATGAATAACTTCATGGGCAATAATCACTCCATAAAGAATAGACCTCCCAGGGATGAAACCAGATTGTTATTCCAAAATAAGAATTGGGAGGAATCTTTTAAGCCTATTTGCCAAAGTTTTAGTTAATAATTTATATAATGTATTACATAATGAAATGGGTCTATAATCATCTAAACTGTCCGGGCTTGCTTTTTTTGGTATTAGTGCTATAAAATTATTATTTATTTCTTGTAGTATTTTACCTGAGTTTCTCATGCCTTCTAAAGCCAAGACCACTTCATCCCTATTAATGTGCCAACATTGTTGATAGAAGAGATTAGGAAAACCATCTGGTCCAGGGGACTTGTCAGGATGAAGTTGTTTCAAAGCACTTTCCACTTCAACTTTAGTGAATTTAGCATTAAGAAACATATTGTGTTCTTTAGTGATTACCGTAGGAATGTTTTTAATAATCTCTGTTTGGGCCGTCCTATTCAATCCTTCCATATTGTTCAAAATTCCTTTAAAGTATTTAACTATTTCTTTCGCTATGTTCTCTAGTTTTTTTATTATGGCTCCGTTGTCTTTCTTGATACTCATGATTTTATTAAAGTTGTGTTTGGCTTTAGAGCTATTATGAAAGAATTTAGTGTTCTTGTCTCCTTTGTTAAGCTACACTTCCATGGCTCTCTATTTCCAAAATGATTCTTCTTTTGATAAAATGTCCTCATATTTACTAAGTAAATTTTTCTCCTCATTATAAGACTCTATATTCATCCCATTCCTAAATATTGCTTCATTTAATTCCTTTATGTCTTTTTCTATTTCTTCCTTTTGTTCAAAAATATTTCCGAAATGGCTTTTGTTCCATTCATTTAATCTGTGTTTTAAGTGTTTCAATTTTGCATTAAGGATAAAGGTTTTTGATCCTTTAAAACTTTTTTCATTCCACCACTCCTCAATTTTGAGCTTGCATTCCTCATCCTTAAGCCACATTTTTTCAAATTTAAAAGGGTTCTTTTTAGGTTTTAACTCTTCTTCTAATTCCAGATTAATCAAAAAGTGATCTGAACCTGAGTGTGCAACTATGTTAGCTCTAAGAGTTAATTTTAATTTTGTTAGGTCCCCAATATGAAGAAATCTATCTAGTTTCTCAGTAATTATTTTGGAATTAACTCTCCTATTTGACCAAGTGTATGTACCATTATCTAAGGGAATATCCATTGCATTAATCAATTGTATCCATTCCTTAAATTATTTCATAGTTTGATTGCTACCTTTAGATCCTCCTGATTTTTCCTTTGTATCTAAAATTGAGTTGAATTCCCCACCTATAAATTTTTTTATATTAGGATAGAAATTAATGAAACTTTCAATTTCCTTCCATACAAGTCATTTTTCATGCAGGAACTTTGGTCCATAGAAATTGATAATAATAAATTATAAGTTGTTGCTATAGTTCTTAATTTGTGTTTCCATCCATTACAGATTAGAAGTTAAGAGAGTTAAAGAAATAAACCTTGGATTCCATACACAAGCTAGCCCTCCTAAAGCACCTATCGAGTCTACACCTTTGATTTCCCATATTCCTAATTTCCTACTAAGTGGATTGTATCCTTTTGTACCTAATTTGGTTTCTTGAATAAGGTAGAGATGTGCCTCTAGAGAAGTAAGGCTTCTCTTTAAGAGGTGTTGTTTTTTAGGGGCATTTAATCCCTTAACATTCCATGAAATGATTTTCATGGCACCTTGGGAAGGCACTGCCCCTTCCTAGTATTCAGAATAGTCGTTAATTTAACCTGTCCCAAAGCAGATCCATCCCTCTGTC
This sequence comes from Thuja plicata, assembly GCA_018584345.1. Taxonomy (NCBI): domain Eukaryota; kingdom Viridiplantae; phylum Streptophyta; class Pinopsida; order Cupressales; family Cupressaceae; genus Thuja; species Thuja plicata. Next base: position 1,841,995 of record MU228059.1, on the reverse strand, counting down.
ATAATTCCTTAAGGGATTTTCTCCCTCTTTTATTGATATGTTTTGGGTATTCTGGAGTCTTCTTACCAGCACATGATATAGCCAAGCCTAAAATCCTATCCTTGCTATCTTCTACTGCATTCATCCTATGATCATCCGAGTCAAGGTAATCTCCACTTAAAGGTTCAATAGCATTGAGAATGAGCATATCCTTAGTATCAATGTTGAGTCCTAGGAGATAATTGAGTTCTTCAAATTCATCTTCCACTGAATCTGCCTTAATTCTAGTATCATTAAAAGGTATCCTTTGTTTATTAAGATATCTACTTCCTATATCATTCTCTGCTTGGTTAGTGATAATCTATAAAGGTTTGGGGGTAAGATATCTATTTGGTCCATATATATCCTCCAGCTCACAGAGATCATTATTATGAGTGGCATAGTCATCAAATACCTTTCCAGGAGTAATATTTACCTCATTATCCATTTTATATTGAAGAATATCATCTAATTTTATGTGTTCATCTAGACTCTTTATTTTATTTATCCATTTTAGTTTTCTCCTATTATTTTCTTCAATATCATTGGTTTCTTCATCTGATGAGTCAGTCATGTCTTTGTCAATAGAGCTTAGTTTCTTGTTATGATTAAAAGAACTAGAAGAAAACATCCTCTGCTTACTGGTTCGAGGTTTCTTAGTTTTAATGATAGGTAAAATCCTAGTCTTTCCTAAGTTCTAGATCTCGCAACTCACATATTCTTTATTGACCATCACATTGCTATTAATACCTAAGATTCCATTATTAACTTATTTTTTAGCTGATTGCTTATCAAATAAATTAACTGTTTGAGTTTTATTCCTATTATTTTCATTATCCTGACTTAAATTATATTGAAGCTTCTGCACCTTAGTTACTATATCCTATTGGAAAGTGACATTGCAAGCAATTTTTATTTTTTCATTGATGTCAAACCTTAATTGGTGAGACTATCGTTATCTATTTGAGTACCATATCTATTGGTGATGAAGAAGATTTAACAAGAAGACCAAGTGAATGGTTGAGTTAAGGCAATTCAAAGGGTACTTATTCAGTTGGTACTCTGGCAAAGGAATTTGTTGTTTATCTTTCAAAGACAATTTTTCTAGTTGTTCTATGTCGAGCAAGTTTGGCTTGTGCCGAGAAAAGTTTCTTATGATGAGAAAATTTGCTTGTGCCGAGTAAAGTTGCTTGTGACGAGCAAAAAGTTGCTCAATGCTGAGCACCATTGAAATTGGTGAGTGGAAATAGTGATGTTGGCTGACTTACAGTAATTGGATTAATGATGAGATTTGAGATCTCTGGCTATCTTAGTTGATTTTATTGGCATATGCAATGTGAATTAAAGATTGATCCACGTCATTTAATGTATGGGTAACCATAATTAATGCATAGTTTCAAGATTTAATTAGAGACTACTTTGGAGAAGTAAATGTAATGCAAAGATGGGATGATCTGTTGGATCTGACCTAACCTAAGATCTACGATCTTTTTTAAGCGGAAAAAAGATTTATCTGACCTAGACAGAGAGGTATATGATAACCTCAGGGGTTATTCATTATGTGTGGAAGAATGTATGTGTATGCAAAAAGGTTTGCATAGTTGATTTATTGTTTGGCATGATCTAGAAGAGAAGGCAAAGGCAGAGGCAGAGTGTTGCATATGTGATTGCTTGACAGATTTCCAATCAGATCAGAAGGTTGAAATGACAATGTAGGCTATCCAGTAAGTTAACATCAGAGCTATAATTGGATCTAAATTTGCAAAGTAAGTTGTATGTACCAGATCACAACTGCTGATTACTTTCTTACCATTGTATCAGTTAAATCCTTTAACAAGGTTGAATTAATATTCATTTGTATAAATCCTCTAACAAGGTGACATTCATATTGGAATGTTCTAAGTCATCTAACAAGGCCACTCCTGACAGGATGATTAAATCCTTTAACTAGGTCACACCTAGCAGTGTGTTATTATAACCTTTAACATGGTTGGCTCCTCATAGGGCATCACTTCAGAAGAGTGAAAACTTGGTAGCATGTTACTGGTGGTTTTTCCCATATTGGATTTCCACATTAAATACTTGTGTCAACTTGTGCGAATGCTTATGGTTTTCTTTACTGTTATGCTACTACAAGCTAATTTCAATTAACAGTAAAACTGCATGATTAAAGTTGTTGATTTATGCTATTGCTGCCAAGTAGATCTAAAGTACAGTAAGTTTAATTTTCTACATCTAGACCTGAGGATAACTAATTCACCCCTCCCATCTCAGTTATTCAAAATTCATCCTAACAATTGGTATCAGAGCTTTGGTCTCCTGAAAATAGTTTGAAGGTACTTAGAGCAAAAATATCAAGATGTATAAGGAGGTTCCCAAGTTGAACAAAGATAACTTCCCTGCATGGTAGAGCTTGATGAAACTACATTTGGCTAGTATTGGAGATGATGCTAAGTGACTTATTGAACATGACTATGTACCACCTACTGCTCCTCTCTCAGCTGTAAAACTAAGAGAAAAGAAAGAGCACAATCAAGCAATGTTGGAGATTGCCTCCTCATTGAGCTATTCAGAGTTTGATGATATAAATAACTGCATAAATGCAAAAGAGATGTGGGACAAACTTGCAACTATCTATGGTGGAGACACAAATGTGTTGAGAGCTAAATCAGAAAGTCTAAGAGGTAAGTTTGATGAGATGAAAATGCAAGAAGGAGAAAATGTTATTCAGTACTATGGTAGAATAAAAGAAGTTGTAAATGCCATTAGAGGGGCTAATGGAACTATTGATGAGAACACCATTATGAGAAAGGTACTGAGAACTTTACTTCCTATATATGCTATTAGAATTTTTGCAATTCAAGAATTGAGATGTACTCCTAACAATAATATGAATCTGGAAAATCTGATAGGCAGACTCACTGCATTTGAAATGTCAAATTATGACAATTACAATCCACAAGGGATTGATTCTGCTTTTAGATCATAGCTGGTTCTCAATAAATCAAAGAAAGGAAAGAAACATGTGGACAGTGATAGTGACACTTCTAATGATGATCTTGAAGAACTTGAAGCACTTATGGAAAAAAGGCTTTCTAGAGGTAAAGGAAAATACAGAGGTAAACTTCTTATTATTTGTTTTTCATGTAACAAAGTTGGTCCTATAGCTGCTAGATGTCCTGATAAAAATGAAAAAATGAAAGAAGGGACAAAAAATACAAATAATACAAAGACAAAAAGGATGACTGAGACTTTAGGAAATATAAGGACTACAAAGACAAAGGTAAGAAATCTTGTTATATTGCTGAAGAAACTTCTGACAATGACACTGAGGATTCTGATGACAATGATATAGAAGTTGTTTATGTTGCAATGAAAGAAGATTCTGATGATGATGAGAAAACTACACTAATCTCTTATATGAGAAAAAATGATAGTCGAATCATTGATAGTGGTTGTCCCCATCATATGACTGGTGACAAAGATAAGTTTGAAACCTTAAACCAATGTAAAGGAGGATATGTGAAATTTGGTAATGATTCACCATGTCTTATCAAAGGTAATGGATTGATTAACCTAAATGAAAAAATTAGATGTGATGATGTGTATTGGGTTGATGATCTTAAATACAATTTTTTGAGTGTTGCACAGTTGAACAATTCTGGTTACAAAGTTGAATTCCATCACAGAAAGGCAAAGATCTATGATTCTACTAGAGAATTAGTTGGAAGTGATGATCAGACCAAAGGTAACTTATTTTATCTATATTTATCTGAAGAAACATGTTTGTTTGCATAGTACAATGATGTTTGGTTATGGCATAAGAGGTTGTGTCATGTGAACTTTGATAACTTGGTAAGCACAAGTAAATTGAAAAAGGTTAGAGGGCTACCTAAGTTAAAGAAACCTGAGAATGTTATGTGTAAACAATGTCAACTAGGAAAGATGACTAAGTCTAGTTTTAAGAGCAAAACAAATGTATCAGAGGAAATTATAGAATTGTTCCATACTTATCTCTGTGGCCCCATTAGAGAAAGAAGCTATTGTGGTGCTAGATACTTTATTCTATTTGTTGATGATTATTCAAGGATGATGACTGTAATGTTTCTCAAGGAAAAATCTAATGCATTCTAGTTATTTAAATGGTACT
>MU228059.1:1794734-1828454 GCA_018584345.1 Thuja plicata | reverse complement strand
CTCCTAAATTCAAGTTGAGATCTCTTGAGTTGAAAATACTTTTTCAACCAAATCTTGCACATGTAATTAATAAAATATTAATTTAAATAACTTAAATATTTACATCACAATAATCCATGCAACTAAACATTTAATTATTTAATTAATCATAAAAGCTCATTTACTCTAATATTCAATTAATTATTCAATTAAATATTAACATTCAATAATTGCACTCTAATTAAACTTTCAATTAAACATAGGTATTTAATTTAATTTTTGATTAATTAAATACCCTATAATTAATAATTAATTACAATAATATTCAATTAAATAAATAACATGATATAACACCCACAAAATCACATCAAGCACCTGAAACCAAAAATAAACAAAATCAAACATGCTCACAGAAAGGGATACATGAATTCCTATCAACTATCCGAATTCGGTTAGTGTAGTCAAAACATATACTTATCCACTAACTAGGACAATTAGGTTTAGGATAGGATTTGGACCTGAAAACTATCTCCCCTCTCTTACCATTGAGATTAATGTGATAGGGCACACTCACTCCTGCCAATTCAGGGAAGACGTAGCCCAGTACCTGCAAACCTGTCATCACAAAGACAAACATACATGCATATATCATATGACAAACAATGGTTGAGACTAGGTTATCGTGTGGATCTCGCCGAAGCAAGTAACTACGACTCTGTCCCATACCATACCAAGCACATCAAACAGTAATGAATACATACAGTGATCCATGTGCATATAAATCTAAGGTCAATATTGTCAGAAAACTATAATCGAAATGAAATCCTAACATATACATAAGCATCATTAAACAACCATAAATCACATATACATGAAAGATATAACATACTAACAATGGATCAAGAACATACTGAAATGTAACATATAAATATCATCTTGATTATCTGAATAAATCCACACATACATCCAAAATGCCTAAAAGAGTTTGGCATCCACAAATTGAAAAGCAACCTAAGAGGTGGGTATTACAGTAAGAGTGAGACCTAGAATTTGTGTATTTGTTTGTAATTTTATGTTGAGTATTTATTTTTTTATGAATTTTTGAAGTGGGTGGATCCTAAAAATCAGGTGTATGTTCGTGCACTGGACATAAATTGCATCAAAATAATCAAAAATGCAATTTTTTTTAACAAAAGTGTATAAAATAAAGTCTATAAAAAGAATATATAATTTATTTTAAATTTGGTCAAGTAGACAAAGTTATTAAGAAAAAGGTAGACATATGTCTTTGAGAACAATTGAGACATTGGTAAAGAAAATTAAACTTTACAATGCTAATGATATCCAAAAATAGAAAATTTATATCATTAGAAAGATTAGAAGAAATATGAAATTATGGTGGAAATTTTACAAATACTTACATAATGATGTGTAAAATTGATGACAAGGAAGTTGAGAAACCTATTATGAAGAACAAAAGACATGAAAATGGAGGGAAATGGAGGCAAATGAAGCTCCCAAGCCCCAACCTTGTTATCCAAGCCTATTAACTAACCTTATTCTTAGCTTTGAAATATACCAAACCTAATCCAAATTAGGTTATTTGAATTTAAAGTAATGCAATTGTGTTAGGAGTATTTTTTTATTTTTTTGTGGGTGGCCACTTTTTTGCACACCATCTTGGTGCACTTACCCAATGATCAAACTTTTATGATGATACTCTTACACGAGAACATGAGAACTTACTCAAGTTACATATTAAGATCATAATTTTTCTTCTTTGAATAAAATATCTTAGCTATCCCATATAAGTGTCATTTATAAAATAAGGTGTTCATGTGAACAAGTATTACTTTAGTGTGGAAAAATCATTTTTTTATATGTACAACTATTGGGATGATAATGCACATGCATTGGAGTATTTCATACTATATGTTTATCTTTTTGTTTCAAAAATTTGTAGTTGTCAAATCCTTAAAATCAAGTTGTTTCCTTAGTGCTTGTAAAACTTAAGGTAAAGACCTTCAAATTATAATTAGGCATTTACAATGATAGACTAATTTTCTAATATGGGTAGCATCCTATTTAGCTTTAGGCTTTGCTAATATAGCAAGTGAAAATCAACCTTGAAATGAACCACAACCATTACATAGAGCACTCATATTTATCCATCACTACCTGCCAATAAGTTGGTTTGACAATAAAAGGGTCATATACCTTCTAAAGTACATGAACTTGGAAATAAATTTAAGATGCGGCTTTGATGTATATCCTAATGATGTTACATATATCTATAGATGGCTAAGATGGGTCTGTTACTATTTTTTTGGGTCTTACTACCTTTTTTGGATCTTACTACTTTTTTTGGGTCTTATAGTTGTTCATTTAATCAACAAATACTCATCATGCTGTTTTTTAAGGTCTTGGGTCATATATCATTTAAGGCATTAGTTTTTTAAAAAGGTAGTCTTAGAAATTTAAAGGGGAAAATTACTCTTAATTTTTCTTAAAAACCCACACATAAACACTAGACGAAAGTCATATTTGAAAAGATAAATTCTTTTGTAAATATTTAGGGTTTTATTGTTGGTTTTTGAATCATTCATTCCCTTTCAAGGCATGATGATTGTTATTCCTATAGATGAAAAATTGTAATGAAGTTCAAGATTTGTTGAACTTGCATTTAAGGTTTCTCCAATTTCAGCATGAAGATGACACCTTGTTGCCTTATGAAAGACCATATTGAAGAAGAAAGGGAAACACGTGAAAATTCACTAGGTGCATTGAAGGCATGTGAACTTATGTTGTCCCTATGCATGTCACATTCAAGAAAGATGGGAGGTTTAAGAATCCATAGTAAACCTATCTCCTAGAAGATCATGCACATAAGACAATGTCTTTCAAGTGGTAGATAGGTATACTTAAAAGCTTTTTTTATGTTACTCTTTCCACCCAAATAAAAAACTCAATCCTACCATATTCTTAATTAAAAATAATATCTTCTTGATGATTGTAATAATTTACTTGTTACTATTTTTAATGTGACCATTTTTGTGGATGATAAGGAGAAGAATCTATTAAAGTTATCTTGTAGCTAGAAAAATGTCCAAAATGTCATGGGATTGACAAAAAATAACATTATCATTGAAACTAATTTTGTAGGCTCATCAAACTTGATAATAGTGTTTCTTATAATTGAGTCAATCTCAATAATTTTAGATGTAATATTTCTACTAAGATTGCTTCCACCCATTTGGTAAATTAGTTAGTGCCTACAGAAATCTATTTGTATCTATTACTTGATTTTTTAACAATATTTCCAACATAGTCAATCTCATTGTTGGAATGGAGTCTTCACTGACATAGATGTGAAAGGGAGTGAATTTTCAAGCTTCTTCTTGTCTAAAAATCTCTAGCAAGAATCACATCTTTTAACAAATGTGACCACATATGTGAACAATTTAGGCAACTAATATCATTCTCTAATCAACTTATGAGCAACGATATTTGATACAAAATGTTTCCCAAAATACCCTTGATGACATTCCTTATGAATTTGATAAAATTCTCAATATCTAGATACTCAAGGAGAAATTTTATCAAGGTTTCAAGCTGCACTAACTGGCCCTACAATGACATGTAAAATTTGAGTTGACAACTTTAAGTTTCTCTTATGGTTGCCACTTAGTCTACAAGATAACATTTGTTGTAGAACATTTACCGAATGGTAAGGAAAAGATGTGATTAAAACTTACCTAGTGCACCTATGATAAATCTAAGTTGTTTGCGTCTACTATATTCTTGGAGATTCCTTGATCTCTAACAAAATTACTAATATATAGTGCATTCGCGCCATATTATTATATCTTATTCATCCACCTATATTTTTTTCTTGAAGCCTCTTGTTAAATGAAAATACCCCTCACAATAGTATGAAGCACGTTGTAATTGGTTTTAACTCACATAAGATAATATCTAATGTTTTTAATATTCTTTATTAGACCATAAATGTAGAATGGTTACGAGTAAAATACCTAAATTGGGGCTTGGGATCTTTCACATCACAAATAAAAACATCTTTAATGGGGTCATTTAGAATGGTTTTTGGGTTAATTAACTATTGTACTAAAATGATTAACTCTAATTTTGAACAAAAAATTGGCGCTATGCCAAAGCATAAAATTAAGAATTAGGTAGAACAAAAAAGGAAGAAGGTGAAAGGGAAATCAAATCATAGAAAATAAAACTTCATAGTGATCATAAATCACTCTTAAATAACTAATTAAGAAGGTATGGGATTAAAAAATGAACTCTTTTAACATTACTTTCTTAATTTCAAGAAAGAATTCAATATCGTGCCTAGAAGAAAACATTGATGTAAGATGGAAAAGTCTGAATATTTGGAAATATATAGGGTAGCAGGTCATATGATCTATCTTTGATATAAAACTAAAAAAGGGAAAGGGCTATAAAAATCCTTCAAGGGTGGCATTAGCACATCAAGAAAGGATGTCCAATATATGGATCAAATTTTTTAGGGCTATAAATACATAAGTTACAGGAGAAAGAAAAAGATGGAGAATGATGTATCTCATTATGTAAATGTAGTATTTACTTCTTTGAGTAGACATAAGTCACTTGATTATGGGGTACAAATTTTTGTCATAGATAAAAATTGCTTGGTATTTTTTTTAATGTAGATTTCAAGCAAATTTTTACATTGAATATTTTGAAAAGAAATTCACATCTCATCTTTAAAACTTACAATAATATAGATGAGAATAAAATAAATCTATCCAATGTAAGGCTTATCTTAGTGGAAAAAACTATACGTGGCTTTAGAGGACACTTGAGATTTGCATAATTGGTTTTTTGAGAGGTTAGAATGTAAGTCAACATATTTAGTAAAACCAATGTCATTATATTTACTTTGGAAAGAAAAGAGAAGAAAATAAGCTCCATGTTTAAATTGTAAAAGGTGGATGATTATAAGTATTTTTCTCAGTTTTCACATCTTTGTTGGGATAATTCTAAGAAAAAATAATATTAGGGAGAATGGAAGGATTTACACCTACCACAAAGTAAATGATGAATACAAAATTATTGGATCGGCAAATTAAGAGGAAATTATTTTGGATTTCTTGTAACACTAGTGGTGCTTTACAAATATGAGATTTTAAGACACATTAGAACTAAATTGGAGACAAAGAAAGATGATTAAAAAAATTTCAATCACAACAATTTTTCAAAAGTATTTAATCACAAGCTATCTCAAAACTAAATTATTGGTTTGACATGAGATGTTATTAGCAAAGGTAGGAGCTTATATATTCAAGACGTCGACTTTGATCTAGATGGCAAGGTATCCAAAAGAGAATATAGAGTGGGGAGTCTCATCATTGGTCCAAAATAGTAATGGAGAAAAAGTTAAGTAGAAGAAAGAACACATGTATGAAGAAAAATACCAAGTGGACGAATAAATTGAACAATTGAATGCAAGAGTTTTTAAAAACCAATGAGAAAATTAAAAGAAATGTGAGAGAATGTAATTCTTGATATTTTTTTCCAAGACATTAATGATTTAGAAATATAGTTTTTTCTTCAATGCAATCGTAACATTTAAATGTGTCATAATTCACACTAGTTATGCAATAGAGATGTCTATGAGGCCCACTCTTTAAGGTGATCTCATTTGAACGTACATATTTTTTATTAATTTTGATTCTTTTTGTAATTATACATTACTATATTTTGAACTTATGATTCTAAAGATAAATTATCTTAAACATTGATATTAGGGACAACTTAATTTCTATTCATATTTGGTGATACATTAATCAATAAATGGCTAAATGATATTTTAATATTTTAATGTGATGAATGAATGTTATGGATTCTCCTTGGATTGTCATGATTTGATTTTAAATATAGCCTTCAATTATACTGTGAATTACATAGTTAAACTAGTTTGATATTGTATTGATAATGGTTATATAGATGTATAGTGTATTAAGATATTAGACATTAGATGTTATAAATTTGATTTTAAAATGTTACTTGTACTATAATGATAAATAAAATTATGATTAGTATATATATTGCTATTTTTTTAAGTATGTAGTAATTACAATTCAAATTTTCTTTAATTATTTTATTGGATGTAGTAATATTTGATATTGAGTGCACAAATAATTTTTAGTGGCTAATGTAAATTCAAAGATGCTTGAGAAATATTAATTGTGTTTATCCTAGTGATTGCCTTGCCTCAGTCCATGGTGGGGACTTAATATTTTATTTGTAATTAAATATTATAATATAATTTTATGCGATGTTAAATTATTTGGTTTGTTCTATGGTTATTTGAGTTAAGTTTTACGGTCAAGTATCATCTTAGTTGGAAAACCTCAGTTTTATTCTTATTTGAATTTGAAAAGGTCTTTAATTTTATTTTTTATATATATTTTGACTTCCTAGAGCAAGTACATATGGCTTGGGTTATAAATCTTAGACTTTGGATAATTTGTGTCATCTCCCAAGTTCTTTGGAAGAGTGTGAGAAAAATAAATTTCAACAATAGAAAAGGTTGACTTGTCACCTTTAAATTCCCCACTCTTAAGTTTATATATATATATGAGTTATGCCAAGCTCAATGCCTCACACATGTGAAAGCACGCCTAAGACCTTTCATGGAGAAGAGTGCATAATTACACTGCTCATTGTAATATCCACACGTGATGTTAACATAATTTTTTATTGCATTTTTATGTCTGTTAGATTGTAAATGGCCTACATCTTTGTAATTTTTTTTAGAGTAGATTCACCAATGAGAGTTCCTTCTTAAAGCAATTGAATATATCTACATATGGATGAACTTTTATGTCTTTAAAGTGATTAAATCAATGTCCATGAATATTGACATGCTTTCAAATTGATAGTGGGATTTTTTTATAAAGGTCTAATATTAATGTAAATGTTTGTTTAGTGGGAGAATATTCATTAATTAAATTCAAGAGATATTTTGTTTTTAAGTAGTAAAGGTTATAAGTACTTCGTGTCTTTAAGAAATAGAATCAAATATTGTCACGAACACTTATATGTTTCTGATTGGATATAATTGAAAAAAATTTGTTTTCCAAATTGAGTGTATAGTGTTAAATCAATATTGTAATGACTCAATTTAAATGTACATCTTCTTGTTTTTAAGTAGTCAACTGATTTAATCATGACTATTGACATTTTTTGGACTTGACATTATTAAAATTTATTAATTTTCAAATTAACTATATAATTTCTTGTTTGTATGCTCTTAAACTAATGTTGGCATAAACATTGAAAATTGACATATTTAAAATTCTTATTTCTCATATTCATTGTAGATCTCACAAATATGATGCAAAATATGCTCAATATGGAGACACCAACCACTAGATATTCAGTACTTGCAAATAAATAATGTAGGAGACACATGCAAACAATTGGACAGAGTCCTAATGTTGGCATAGTAGTTATGGTAATGGGATTTAGGCTTGAAACATATTTATACAACATATTGTTAATACGTATTCTTCTTCAGGTAAATTATACACACATTTTTTAGGGATCCTTAGGAAAACACATGAGAACTTATGAATGAAATTGTTGGCTAGAAAATGAGATGTAGACACTAGTGCATAGAGATCAGGGTGTAATCTAGAATAGATAAATTAGAGAGAGGATATGATACCACCAAAAGGTTGTGTCTCTAACAGGAGATATAATTATAGATAGACTATATAGTCTCTAAGTGACAATGTATGATATATCGATGTAATCAAGAGTAACAAAATAGAATAGAGAGGAATAAATATAAAGGAGATACAAGGGATCTACATTACTCATTGATATATGAGTATATCGTAGAGATCTATTTCTATCATAATATTGTGTAAAGCATGTTTCTTTCTGATTAAGTAGTAAGAGAAGATTTGGATTATATGTGATTGCTACCTCAATAGGATTGAGTCTGAGGTTACAAGCTACAAGTAACAAAAATCCTTTGAGAACAGAACGTGGATCTGTCTTATTTAGATTTCTTACTAACATTGGTCTCATTTTTGAGACAATGGCTAGGTTTTGTTGAGGTTTTTCTTGAACAAAAAACTTCAAATTTTCATCAATACCAGAACAATAAATGTAGAAAATTGATTAAAACTTTGTCTCCTTGACGTCTACCCTATGAGAGGGGGCCAACCACCAAGGAGATGGGAAATGGAACACATGAAAATGTTTAGAAGACCATGTAGATATGTGATAGTTGAAACCAAATAACCACCATGGGATCTAATATAGGGGTAACACAAGATGAAATCATGAGAACCAATGGAAAAAGACAATAACAAAAACTCAAGACAGATTAAAGAGAAAATTTAGATAGACAAAATGACAAGACCTAACAAAGAAGAAAGAAAATTAAGATAAACATTGGAAAGAGAAGAAAGACAAAGAAGAAGAGATGAGCATGTCATTAAGGGTGTTGTTGAGCATGCTAATATGGGTTCTACCACAAGGGGTGAAAAGAGAAATATAACTAGAGAAGAAAATACCCTAGAGAATCTAAATCTACAATTTGGGAAAATGTAGGAGATGGTAAGCAACATATAAACAACATTTGAAAACTATGAAGAATAGAGGAGACTGTTGTTAGGGACAAGTAGTAGCAATACAGTTTGTGGCCTACCACAACCCCCTAGGAAGGATTTCACCCATATCACAATTTTTCTATATGGTAGGGTCAAGAAGATTCTACAAACTTTGAAAAGAGCCCTATTGCTAATTAATGAGTATTTGGAAAGATAAGTTAGCTTAAGTGTAAGAAGATTAAGAAAATATGAAAGTAAATAAAGAATGAATGAAGAGGCATGACCAAGCAATGTATCTTTTACAAATCAAGGAGTCAAAAGGAGTCTTGAAACAAAACAACCCTCAAACCAGGACCCATAAACAACATGTTATAGAAAATAAAATAGAAGAGAAGATAAGAACATAAGAAAGCCAAAGAAATAAATTAGTAAGAAATCCTGTGGAGTTAGATATTAGGAGAATAGTACTTTGCATCAGATTAGAAAGAGACAAGGGTGGAGAAAATAGGTCTCATGTAGTGCCTCCCATATTTGCATTCTTTTATCTCTTTATTATGATCCAAGTTAGACTTTGTATAGAACATATCCTTTGATTGAGTGTATATTATTCTTTTAGTATTGACATCCTTGTGATATATTTGATTAAAATCTTATTCTTTTGAACATGTTGTTATCAGTAATGGATAGAATCTTATACTTGTAGATTTGGTTGTGGTTTCATGATGTACATTGATGTCATGCCAATCGTTGGAGTACGTTATCACTACGAGAGTGGGGGGGGGGGGGGGGGGGAGNGGGGGGGGTGAATCAGTAATAAGAAAACCAAGTATCAATTTTTAAAGCCATATTTAAATAATGAACTCAAATGGGACAAATGAAACAATGAGATAGAGATAAAAGAAGCACATGAAATATAACATGAGATATGTCTTGAGTGGAAAACCCTTCAGGTAAAAAACCACTCGAAATGCCTCAGTGGCTTAATATGGAAATATCTTTAATATTGCCTCACTGGATACAAATTTGGTTCACTAAAAAGTGCTATCTCACTGAGAGTCTTTTATGCCTCACTAGCATTAATTTTTTTTCAATTTTCTTACATATATAGATCAAAAAATATGATTGCCATGTAGACCCTATAATTTTATCATATACATCATTAAATACAATATGTGTTTTTGTATCTAACAATGCATAACATATAATTATGGTCCTTATTTCAATCAATGATTCCTAATAAACTAATTGTGCACAATATACAAATATGATCAATCAAAATTTAATATGTCCTCTCTGTCTACATATCTTAAACTTCCCTTCTTTGTAAGTATATATAAGGTCTGTAAATTTGATTAGAAAATTGATCTCAAACTAACTAAGTAAACTAATTTCAATTTTTTGATCATTCACAATATGTCATTGTGAATGAATGCATATGTTACTATTTAACATCATTAATAGGCATTAATAATAAATCTTGTATGTCTTTATTTTGAATATATTTTATCTCTATCAAAGACTGAACTTTTTAATCATAAATAACACTAAGTACTGTAATAAAAAATTTAATCTATACTTCAATTTAATCTTCTCAAATCAACTCTCCTTTATACCTTTATCTCTTTATCAAATAAATAATATCTTTGTCATGTTAATCAATTGAAAAATATCTTTTTTGTATCCTTAGTGTCTGTCATATTATCATTTTTCAATGTTCATAATATACCATACTCGGATAAGACTCATTTCATAATCCTCCTCACAATCATGATAACCATAGTCAAATACAACTTTGGTTTGAAAGACAATATACATAACATGCATGATGAAATAGATCATACTCAAACTAATGATTATGACAAGCATGTAAGGTTTTATGTGGCTCGTATACTATAGCATGGTTGTATGTGTATTCATATACAAATGAAGAAACAATAAACCCTTGACTACGATTTATAACTAAAAGATGTATGAACTATAGATCAACAACCCATTCACTCTGCAACAGATACTAAAGATCAGCCAACTCCAACTTTTGAACGCTTAGGTGAAAAGGACCAATTAACAAGAATCCAAACAATCCTTCTACACTTCAGGTTCTTCTAAAGCTAGGGGGACACCCTTTGATATGATGTACAAAATAAAACCCATAGCACACACTTAACAATAGACAGTCTCATGGAACAATTCAGCAATAACCCAAGGTAGTCCCAAATACTGGCTAAGCATTCAATCACTTGAAACTTGGATTAAACATGAGAGAAAAATCCCAACAACATAAAAGTAAATGATATTCTGATTTATATTTTGTTTTAAGAATTCCCAGATCAATTCATAGATCAGTGCCTTCTCCAGGGTTACAAAGTTAAACACACAACCATAGAAGGAAATATCTCAGCAAATAAAATTCAGCTCGTGGACACACAAAGAGCTAATGCCTTACATTAACTCATCCATCATGAGATTATAAAATTCTACTTCACTCATCTAGCTCAAATACCTAAACCCATAGTCACCTGAATAATGAAATTTAACTCTCTTTGAGAAAGATCAATACAAAGATAACACAACTGCAAGGATTTTGCAGAGATGAATAAATACATCCTTGATATATCCATTCAAATGATTAAATGCACAATAACTGGAGATAATTTCATAAAATATTGCAAATGAAACTCACTAAGCTCAACATTACTTCAATCCCCATTTCTATAACTTGCATTGAAACAACTATAAACTGGAAAAACACACTCATTAATTACATAACTGAGAAAACACAGATTGGAAATTGCAAAATTTGTGGAGCTCAGCGCACACCAAAATCTGGAACCTTTCGAGACCTCCTAACTTCTAGCTCTTACAAAAGTGAAGAAGAAAATAATATATGGAAGAGAGAAAAGGCCATATTTCACTCGACACTGCCACGTCCTCTTTCCCAAAAATCTCATTTGTAAATATTTTCTTTACTTTTCAAAGAACACAATATGATTCCCATGCATCCTCTCAAACATAATTGAATCATTCACTTGTTTTCTTGCATCTTTAAAATCTGAAAAATCCACTCTTCATGCTTTGTAAATTTAAAACATTTACACTGTGCAGATTTAAAACATTGTTGTGTAGAATTAAAATATATCAATTTAATATTAAGTCACAATTCTGCACATATGCTCCAAATGCCCTGCCACATGTCACTCCACCATTGGCCCTAGAATCCACCTGTTGGCCACCTAAGCACCCTACTGGGCACGTCGGTAACATCATCGCATGATCGCGTCAAGCTGACACTTGTCAACACCATCTAGCCAGATCATCCACGCACTTCATCTAGGCGTGGGCCCACAAAATATCTTTACTCCAAGTCCACTATATCCTCCAACCAAACTCGTCCTCCAAAAACCTCTTTCTCTTATTCATTTTACATGCTAAGTGATTTCATATAAAACCACTTGAAATAATCCTCCCTTTCGGCATGTGCGATAACGTTTTACAGCCTCCTCAACAAGACTACCGCCTGCGCCAGATATCTTTCTAACAAATATTGCGATCCCTTCTTATTATAGGTAGTTGCCTTTTAACTACCTTGGGAAAAATATTTACCCAATGGGGTTAAAATAATCACTACTGTTTTATTTTTCATTCGGGCTAATCCGAGCTCTAGATTTTGTTCACTGTAAATCTTTACCGATGTACAAAAAATTAAACAAAAAGATATATATTTGGAAAGGAGTGTTGACTCATTGCATGATATATTGCTGAATGCTCCACTTTCCTCAAGCTTTTCAAGCTCATTTAACCTTGGAGGAACTATGGCCATATAGACAAATGGATCAGACCTTCCTCCAACTCTGGTGCGCACGCAGGGAGGAAGATTACTGGCAACGACTGTGACATATAGCTTTTTACCAGCTAATGACATTTCTTGCAAGGTTTGTAGCGCCCCCTATACTCCCCTTGGTGCGCCACATGAAGGAGGAACACACAACTTCAAGAGCTTCCAAGCATTGGCGCGGGCAAGGATGAGAGTATGGTAAAGGATGAATGACTTTACACCAGCCACTCACATTTGCTTGAGAGTTTCCAAAACCTCTTTTCACTAAATAAATCCTAGTTCCTTTGATGGATATTCCCTACTCCATTTAAAAACTTCATTCACCATTCATTATGTGCATTGGTTTGAAAGTTTTAATGATGCCAAAACAAAACTATTTGTGCATCATAATCACTGCATTCCCTGAGTATGAGCGGTTATCCTCTTACAATAATATGCAACACTATCTCCAGACAAAGATAATGGCCAATGTATACAGATCAATTGTCTCATAAAATCTTTTGAAGACATGGCTGAATTTCCTTAGAATTAAAATCCTTCTGCAAGAACTTCTACATCGCACACATAGGCAGTGAGGATGTTGACAAACTTTGTGGAGTTTGGCATGTTGCCTGCGTGCTGCGTTTGATTTAGGCTTCTAAGAATCTTCAACAAAATACTTTACGGTATACAACCATCAGCCATAAGACCATAGTTCTTACAAGATTCTATCGATGTCGATTTTGATACGTTGTAAATACTATTACTTAAATCAAAATTGATTTAACATAATAATATATTTTCAAATCATAGCACGAGCATTTAACTTCAATAATAAATGCTAAGTCTCTGAGATCCTGGTTTGAGTGTCACTCTTGAAATTTATTTTAATCTTCAAAAAACCAAACGTGGCCTTCAGTGCAATTGGACCACAAATCATTGAGATTGCGGCCATTAGAACCAAATTTTTATCTTTGCAATACTGCCCCAAAAATGACAAGTAGGCTCTGGAACAGACTTCAAAAACTATCCGATGATTTCCTGAAGGATTCAAATCCGGCAGACTAGGAGATTCCCATGTTTATTATTACTCTGCAAAAAAAATTCTCTATGATGTTTCCTGAGACAGGATATTTTAATCTCCAAAGGTGACCGTTTATCACAAACTGCAAAAGCACTTGTCAAAATGATAAAAACTGATTCTAGAATCAGCTTCGAAAGAATACTAGACAATGCCTTGAGACCTTGTCATCTATCCTAGTAGTAGACTTTCATAAAAGGAGTACAGATCCACAACCAAAATCATTAAAAAACCATTTGATGCAAAGTTACAATCCTCTGAAAGTGACTATTCTGCAAATTTAACTCTATCAACACTAGCAATCTGCATAAATTACTTTTGATTTTGATTTCATAAACCCATCAAATGCACACCTTAAAGTATGAAATCTTGGGCATGAGTTCACTTTCACATAAAGAATATGAGGACTTAATTAGCTTGTTCCATTGGTCAACTGGTCAACTAACATTTACCTTCAAAGTCAACCCTTTAATAACTTTCTGAATTCAAATTTAGTAACACTACGCAAGTTGGATTTGGAATTGCCTGAGCAAACCGACCGGATAGATTAACCATGGTCTAAAAATCTTCATGATGGAAAATTTCCATGATTACAATGTAGGGGAACATTAAATTCCTCATGTCCTTCAGCTGGGTGCAACTTGTAAGAACACAAAGTAGGGTACTCTGTACTTTTGCATTTGTCACCCAGGAAATCAGAATAAAGTGTGAATAGAATGGCCTTAGAAAACTCGTCATCTGCAGTCACAAGGATCTGCAAATGGATGTGTAGACTCAATTTCATGCCTACAATGTCTCGGAACAATCCTTATTTCATGAGTCTCAATTTGGCCAAAGATACAAACCTCCAAAGTGGGACACTTAGTAAACTCTGAAACTGTGCAAAGTAGAGATTTGGGTTAACATCTGCAAATAGGTATCTCAAAAACACATCCAATATGACTTTTGAAAGCTGCAAACCACTACGTTTTCTCTATGATAGGTGATGAACACATTCCCCAAGTGATTCCTCATTTAAATCTCTGAGTCTCTTTTTACTTGCATGCAAAGTAGGCCTTTTCAAAAGTTTTCAGGGGCACCAAGTTTGTGTTAGAGAAATTTTCAACTTGCTCACTCCAAATTTCTCCAAAATTTTTGAGTGCCAAAAGTGGCTCTGATTGGGGATGCATGCCCCTTGTGGGCAAGTAGAGGACTTAGAATCTCATGGTGGAGCAGACCAATCACATATATCAGATTACTTCTCTTCACTTCAAAAACTGGGTTCCTTATTGAAAACCACACCAAACACTGCTGAAAGCAAAGAAACTGTACAAATATATAAACTATTTACAAATGGCTCCAAGCCACAAAACAAAAAATCAGTACTTACCTCTGTCAAATATCTTATTTTCATCTTCATGTATCAAAGGTAAACTGAAATCACTGCTTATAGTTGCATGATAAAAAACACTGCCATATGTTTTTAGCATATCATATAAAATGAAATCAATATATTCACCATCAACTAGCAACATAAATTCATTAGATATATGAGAATGTTGATGATTGTGCGATGCCAAATTGTCACACCCCTCACTACCTCTGACAGGCTGAAAAGAAAAAAAATCCAACCCCTTCACATGGCCGGAAACATCAGATGCATTCTGCATACTAGTTTGCACCAAAAAATGAATCTCATTTATAACAAATTTCCAACTAGAATGAAACGCATCCAAATAAAACTTTGAGTGCATAAAACTGGAGACATCTTGTTGATCACAACTTCTATTAGCATCTTCTAAACATAAAAGTGTATTGTCAATCAATGACTCACTTATCTTTAGCAAATCTGGGAAAACGTATTCAGATTTATCAATCTCTTCAAACGAAAAATTAGCATCAGAACCCTTCACCCTAATCTCATTAGAATCTAAATCCATACCAACATATGAATCATCATATTCATCATATTTGACATTATGGAATTCCTCACATTCATATGCATTTTTATCTTGCACATTATTTGACTCAAAGGTAGGAAAAGAAAAGTCATCATTGTATCATACTTCACACCCATCAGCATATCATCTTTATCAAAACACAAATCAATTGGGCACTACAAAGTGTAGTCCACTTTAGGTGCATACCTTTGAAAATCAGCAGCTAAGAGTTCTAAAATTTTCTCACTGCTTAGTGAACATTAGATTTTATTTTCATTTTTTTTAGCTTCTCCCTCAATGCTGTAAATTTCTTTCCCATCAGAGGAAAGGATTAAAAATTCTTGGCTCATGTCATTGTGTGTAAAGGAATCATCAAAGAAACTTATATTTGCATCATAATCATCCTCTTATTGTTCACAAAAATCTTCTATGATATGCTGAGTATAAACTTCATTAGTTTGGCTACAAACATCTTGAAGACTGAGCTCCTTAATATCATAAAAATCACCAATGTTTTCTCCTTCCTTAAACTAAAAAGATAAATCTGCACTATTATGTTGAGAAGAAGAAATATCTATAGAATTAACTGAAACATTTTCAACTATAGACTCATCTTCACTATTTTGATATTCATTGACTCCATCTTCAACATAACTATAGTCGGTATTAAGTGCATTTTCAGATTCAGATTTATCAATCCAATCTATCCATTTTCTAGCATGCTCAATACCCTCTTCTCTAAGGGATGCATGCAAATTGAATGATTTAGGTACACAAAGTTCTAGAAACAAATCAATACATGTAGATCCTTGCAATTCAACATCCACTGGAAGCTCATCAAAGGCATTACAAAATCTTTTATAAAATAAATATACTAATTCTTCCTTCCTCTCTCCTACCTGTTTTCTTAAAAATAATATGGCTTCCTTTTGGAGGATTTGATTTAGCAATGCAATATCCCTATCAATTTCTTCAAGATTTGCTAGATACGTTTAAGATATAGGAAATATATCTAAATCGATTAAATTTGGAATCTCCATTGAACCATTCATTTAACAATACATCTTACCTTTCACAAAAACTTCTATCCAACTATGCAGTCAACAACATACTTCTCATTTTTTGATGACTGAAATTTAAAACAGGAAGTATGACAAACTTCAGATTTACTTTTCTTTCTTTAGTGACTTCTTCACCTTATAAGAAACTTTTCTTTTTGATAGAAACATGAGGATTACCTTAAAATAAAATTGCAGTTGCTACTTATTTCTCTTTGACTAGAAACATGGTAGATCTGGAGCCTTCTTTATAGCTCCATCATGTTATTTTCACTTAGAGTCGCCACTTCCTTGCAAAGGACAAAACTCAAACACCAAAGGGCATTTGCAATTTATATTCATTTATGGGTTTATATTCATTGCATTTTGTTGGTTGCTTCTTATGCTGAACTATAGATCAACAACCCATTCACCTTGCAATAGATACTAAAGAGCAACCAACTCCAACTATTGAACACGTAGGTGAAAAGGTCCAATTAACAAGGATTCGAATGATCCTCCTACACTTTAGGTTCTGCTAAACCTATGGGGGGACACCCTTTGATGTGGTGCACAAAATAAAACCCATAATACATAGCTAACAACATCACTTAACATCAGAAAATCTCATGAAACAATTCAACAAAAACCCAAAGCAATCCCAAATACTGGCTTATCATTCAGTCACTTGCAACTTGGATTAAACATGAGACAAACTCTCAACAACACAAAAGGAAATGGTATTCTAATTTATATTAAGTTTTGAGAATCCCGTAGGTCAACATAAAGATTAATGTATTTTTTGAGGGCTATAGAGTCAACCACAACCATAGAAGGAAATATCTCAACAAATAAACTTCAGTCCATGGACACACAAAGAGATATTGCATTACATTAGCTATCCCCTCATGAGATTATAAAATTCTACTTCACTCATACAACTCAAATAATTAAAACCACAGTCACCTGAATAATGAAATTTAACTATCTCTTTGAGAGAGATCAATACACAGATAACACAAATGCAAGGAATTTGTAGAGATGAACAAACACATCCTTGATATATTCATTAAAATGATCAAATGCACAATAATTGAAGACAATTTCATAAAATATTACAAATACAACTCACAAAGGTGAACGTTGCTTCAATACCCATTTCTATAACTTGCATTCAAACTTCTACAAACTGGAAAACACACAAAACTCTTTACATAAAATAGAGAAAACTTAGACTAGAAACTTCAAAATTTGTGGAGCTTTGCTCACACAAGAATTTGGAACCTCCAGGAAACTCAAACTTCCAGCCCTTACCAAAATGAAGAAGAAAGAATATATGGAAGAGAGAAAAGGCCAGATTTCACTCGACGCTACCACATGTCCTCTTTCCCAAAAATCTCATTTGCAAATATCTTCTCCCTTTTTCCATTTTCTAGAAAATATCTCCCTCTCCTCTGAAAAATCATGTAGCATTACAAATATGATTTTGCACTCTAAGCACACTCTCAACAAGACTTGATTTATTTGCTGCACCATTTTGCACCCTGAAAATTCTTCGTGAAATCACATTGCTTGATTTTGAAATAAAAACTTCTCAACACTTGGTCCTTAGCAAATTTAATCCTAATTTAATCGTGATACCCTGTGCAGAATTAAAATATACCAATTATAAATAAAGACTATGAATCTGCACCCCAAATTCATTATCTTTCATAGGATCTTAATAATCCTATCACATATCACTCCACCATTGGCTTGAACAATCCACCTATCGGCCACATAAGCACCCTATGCAACCGCACAATATGACTAGTCATGTCACTGACATCATCAGACCAACACTTGTAATTACCATCTAGTCATTTGGGCAATGCTTCACTCAACCTAGGTGCGGGCCCACAAAATTACTTTATCCTTCAAGTCCACTGCAAACCCTCCAACTGAGCACAATCACTGAGTTCCTCTTTCTCTTATTCACTTTACACATTTTGAGGTTGCATATAAAAACACTTTAAATATTCCTCCCACTGTGCATGTGGGATATATGGTTTCACAATTCTGTCTCAACACCATCTCCTCCGCACTGACTAATTGCATTGGTTTGAAATTCTCCATATTTTATTCATCAAAAATATAGTGTGCAACATGATGGAGGGTCATACGCTATTCTGAAGCTTCCACAATTTCAATTCAAATAATAATAAAAAACTGCACAGCTTTTTGATAGATGTCAACACTTTGTTTAAAATCTTCCAGCTTGGCACATGCAAGGAGGAGAACATGAGCTTTAGGCTACAGTTAGTATTTTCTTTAGAGTTTTATAAAATTTCAAACAAAACTTATACTCTGCGCACCGTTTAGAGATTCTCATACTCTATTTAAAGCTTCCAATTTGGCATTCTATGACTTCCACTTTGGACAATACACTTGCTTGAAGACTTCAAAATCTGTTTCACCCATACATTGCAAACATATCCCTTGCATAGATTTTGGATGGATGGTTCCAAACTTTGTTTAAAAAATTACATGCTTGCATAAGCAGGGAGTTGTGTTAGCCTTTTGTGTGCCCATTGCAATTGCTTAAAAGTTTCCAAGCATTTTTACCCAACTTTGTGCGCAATAGGATGGAGGATAAAAAATTATTGTGAAGCTTCGAAGTTTGGCACTGGTAGGAAGGAGAATAGTGGCTTTTCAACAAACATGCACACTTGTTGAAAAGTCTCCCAATGATTTTCATCAAATCCATTTAGAACACAACCTGCGCAGCTTTGGTGGATATAAATTTTGTTTTAAAACATCCAAAGTGTGGTGTGGGCAGGAAGAACACTTGCAAAGGCCGTTGAATCATTTTTCATAAAAACCAAATGATGCCTTACACTCCACTTGCCATGGTTCACATAGGAAGAAATGCAATAACTAATACACCTTCCAAAAGTGTTAGCTTTGAAAGTTCCTAAGATTCAACATTCATTTTGTGCATTGGTAGCGAGGATGATGACACAAACTACTGGTAATCATTATATAACTTGTTTCTACATGTGCATTGATAAGAATCCATACCCTGGCTTGAAGATTGTCCACTATGAAACTTTTTCAGAGGTTGTAAGACTTGGCTCCACACTCTATTCCAAGGCTCATACGGTCCTTGTGAAGGCTCAAATAATGTTGGCAAAGGATTGTGGAAATTGGTGTTACATCTGCCAACTGCAAATGCTTGAAAGTTTTTAAATGAAGGTAAAACAAATCCACTTGTGCATCGTAAATCACTACATTCCCTCTAATTCATATGACTTCCCACTTTGGAGTTGGCAAGGAGAAGTAATGGAAAAGTTTGAGAAACTACGCCTTATAGCCGCCAAGAACACACAAGATTCCAATCTCATTCAAAAATCAAAAAATTATTCCAGAATAATTTGAGTTCCAAACTAAATGAATTTGGGACAAACACCATGTTGTAATCATTTAAAAAATCTGACTTTCACCACCTTTGTAACTTTGCCAAAATATGGTGAGTGATCTCTGGAGCTTCTCTAAAAAGCCTGACAAAATGACCACTTGAGGCCATGTGAAGATGCATATCTGTAGACTTTTGATACTTAAGTATGATCACTTAAGTGGAAAAAATATGATGATATCAAAATAATGAGATATTCATACTCAATGTGGTGCTACTTATTTATTCTACAACTGAATATGTTAAAACACATTAAAAATCTGCCCAAATGCAACTTAGAAAAATATTAAATCAAAACTTGAGATCCCATCGTTTGGCATACTGATTTATTCAAACACAATGATCATGTGCACATAAGGATTTTTTTTTATTCAACTCCATGTGTAAGATATCCATGATCAAAGATGATCATTCTGAAATTCTTTGAAAGTGAAGATGTGAAAACACAAAAACTTGACCTTGGATTTATCTCTGCAAAAATAACAAACCATACCTTGAGATCCTGTCACTTGGCCTACTGATTCATTTATGTATAAGGAGTATGTATGCAAAAAGGTTCCATCTGAATCCGACCCAAATGTGAGATATTGCTTACCAAACATAGTCACTCTGAAACATTGCAAGAATATAGATGCAAAAATATATCAAACTGTCTTTGGAATTATTTCGTGAAACATAGAAAACCAATTGCTCGACGCTTGAAAATTTTCATATTAGTACACCTTCATGCGCATAATTTAGAAAACCAACTCACTTATCATGACTATCAAGTGGCGTCAAAATATCAACATACAAAGTTGGCCTCCTGGATGACAGATAAATGTGTAGACAAAAACTGAATAAAATCCATTGGGATTTGACTTCTCAAAACCATCTAGTGAACCCCTTATGGTCTGAAAGCCTGGACATGGATTCATTTTTACATAGAAAAAACAAGGCTATAATTAGTTTATCTTGATGGTCAACTAGTTAACCAACATTACCACTCAAAGTTAGCCTCCTGATAACTTTTTGATTTCAAATTCAGTAAAACAGGACAAATTTGATTTGGAACTCGCTAAGAAAATTGGCCAAATGGATTGACCAAGGTCTACAAATCCACATAATGAAACATCTTGATGATTATAACATAGGGGAACATTTAATTCCTATTGGCATGCAATTAGGTGCCAACTATAGGACCCCAAAGTAAGGTACTCTATAGTGTTGCAATTCACACATAAAATTAGAATAAATTGCAAACAGAAAGGCCTAAGCAAACTCTTCATATGAAGTCATAGGAATCTGCAGATGGACATGTTGACTTATTTTCATGGTGAAAATGTCTCAAAACACTTCTTATGCCATATGGTTCAACTGGGCCTAAAATGCAAACCTGCAAAGTAGGTCACTTAGTAAAATCTGGAAATGTGCAAAGTGCAGGCTGAGGTTAACACCTCCAAATAGATATCTCAAGAACATATTCAATATAAATTCTGAAAGATGCAAACCAATACACTTTCTCGATGATAGGTGATGCACATGTTCCCCAAATGATTTATCATGAACATCTCCAGGTTTCAACTTACTTGTTACCGAGTAGGCCTTTTCAAAAAATTTCAGGGGTACTCACTTTGTGCCTTAGAGAAAGTTTTCATCATCGTCACTCCAAATTTCTCCAAAATTTTAGAGTGCCAACAGTGGCTCTAATTAGGGATGCATGCCCCTTGTGAGCCTGTAGATATCTCATATTTCTAGAAGAGCAGACCAAGATTCCTTATTTATTGGGTTCCTTATTCACTTGCTTGAAAATCAGACATACATCTCATTTGGTAGCCCTATGCCATCAAACATGTAAAAAAAAAACCTTCCCCTATCATATATTTGATTCTCATCACTAAGTAGTATGTTGAGTCTATAAAACTCATTGCAAAATAATTACCCATCTTGAAAACAACTGTCATCACACCTACCATCTTTTGGTATCACAATATTATGCATTTGCTGAAAAGATCCATAATCTAAAAAATATTCCTCATGTTCACGACATGGTGAGTGTTCATATGCAACATGATATCCCTCATTATCTATCTCCTCAACATGCTCAATTAAATTTTCAACCAGTTGCATTGGAAATTCAAAACATTCAAGCTCAACCTTGTAATTAGAATCATGATGACTTACTTCAGCACATGCTTGGATATCAAAGAAAATTTTATCATATTCAACTCTATGTGTATTATACAAACATTTAGGGGAATCATTATGAACTGTAATATCTAGTTTCATATTTAGTTCATTGTGGGAAACTTCATTCATTTCCATGCTACAAGAATTTTCAAAATCAACACTAGAGGAAGATTTATCATTAGAGAAGGGCATTGAATCAAAAATTTCATCCTGGTCACCATAGTCACTCATTTCACAATCTGATATAGCATTCAAAACCTTTGGACTCTCTCTCCTAATTCTTCAAATAAAGGATTAGAAACCATATGAAAACCCTTCTCAAAAATATTATGACAAAGAAATGGCTGAGCCATATCTACTTCATCATCAAACAGTGGATTAAAGACTTTTTTAGAAGCAAAATCAATTTTGATATGACAGTCATCCTCATTTATGAGAGAAAAATCTGAATCAACATCATCAATATTCAAACAACCATCAACACTATGAGTGTGAGAAGATGACAAACTATAGTTATGATTCACAAAAATAAAATCCTCATTGAATTCAACAAAATTTGCAAGGTTGCTCTGACCACTTTGGGACTCAACCTTTTCAAACATATATGTTGAATTAAGGATACCTTGTTGATGAGAGACTAAGAAGGAACATAATCTATTGTATGAAAAGGTACTTGTGATGGGACAACATATATACAATCATTTGAAAGATTAGTTTCATGCATACACACATCAAATGGTTCTTCGTATACATAATTTTGGGCACATATAGGTGATGTAAATATTGGACGAGGCATGTTCACTTCATTAGAGTACATTGTACAACTTCTTGGCTCAACATTAACCTCATGAGAAAAATAACCAACATTGCAAGGAGGTATATAAGAAAAAGTTCTAACTAGAGCATCATGCTAATAATTACCCAAATTAGCATTTACGACATCTATACTATGTTTCTCACTTTCATGATCATTATTAAAAGGCTTTCTCTGAACTTATAATGTTCGAACACTCTCATTTCTTACACACTTCATTATCTCCATCTCAATTTGGGATTGAATTTGTGAAGTAGATTCAACAAAAAATTCATACTACTGATAAAAATCTGTAGGCTTAATCTGATTTATATTGGTCAATTGTGCACTAATTGGGGCAGAAAACTCACCAAAATTTTGAGAATTACATGGAACCTCTGAAATTCTAGATTCAGCCCCGTATACAGCCCCATGAGAAATTGTATTTTCAGATTTTTGACATTTCCTGAAGCCAAACTTGATCATTCCTTCAATGTCCCTTGCCATTTGACACACTTGATGTAAACTCTGAGGCTCTTTATCTCTCAACTTATAACTCATCTTAGGATAAAATGCATCCAAGTACACAATCAAAGCCATTGCATCTTGGGGTCTACACTTCTCAATAATTTTCTTTAGTATTCTCATAAATCTGATATTACAAGTAGACACTAGCTCCTCATCTCCAATATGAGTATCAAAAAGATCAGTGATCAAGCCATATTCACTAACCCATTCTCTGAACTATTCATTAAATGTTGATTCAAATTCTTTCCATGAGGTGATTGACTGTGGTGAAAAAAATGAGAACCATTTTCTTGCATCACCCATTAAAGATAGTACAAACAATCTCAAAATCATTTCCTCATGATCAAATTCATGATTCTCTATCAACTCAATAAATTTATTCAGATGCTTCTCAGATGATTCCTCTTTCACACCACTGAATCTAAGCAATTATTATCTGATCTTTGGTGGAATAGGGTTTGTGTAACTAGGAATACGATTGAAATTTATAGCCACATATCTCTCAATTTTTAAATCCCTCTTAAATTTGCAGGGTTGAGACTGATTGGAACTTATGGCTGCACTTGGAGTTATGTTGGGGTGCACATGTGACTCATATATCATGGCATTCATGCTATTATAGATACTTTTTTAAATGTAAGAGATCCTTTAATTACCATCTTCATGCACTCTTACAATAAAAACTAAATTCTCTCCCAAATGAGCATGAATTTAAAATACAAACATACTTCTCAAAAGTATAAAGAATACAATCAATAACCGAGAAGCATTTCAACATATCACCACTATTTCCTTTTCTTAGTGCTGCTTCACTTAATAAGGAACTTTTCTTCCTTATAGAACCATGAGTATTACCTGGAAAGAAATTTCAATTGTTTCTCTCATTCTTTTTTGATTGGAAACAAGGTATATTAGGAGCTTAATTTACATCTCCATCAGGTTCATTTCACGTAGACTCACCACCTCCTTGCAGAGGAAAAACTTCAAACAAAAAAAGCCACTTGAAATTTATATTTGTTTCTAGGTTTGTTCCAACTAGTAAAGCCACACAATTTTCTTTATACTCACCACAATAAAAACACCTCTAGGATTTCCTTACACAGATCTGAAATAAATTTCAGATTCTATTCATTAACTCTTTCTCTCAACCATATTTTGGGGTCAATTTAGAAAAGCAAGGAAAAACATTTCTCTTAAACTTGCTAATCGTTATATTGAAACTCTTACTCAAATCCCCAGTAGAGTTGCCATTTTATTGGTTTATTTTTATGTTCAATTACAAGACAACAACCCATTCACCCTGCAATAGATACTAAAGAGAAACCAACTCCAACTATTGAACACTTAGGTGAAAAGGTCCAATTATCAAGGATCCAAATGACCCTCCTACACTTCAGGTTATGCAAAACCTATTGGGGGACACCATTTGATGTGATACACAAAATAAAACCCATAATACACAGCTAACAACATCACTTAACATCAGACAATCTCATGAAAGAATTCAACAATAACCCAAGGTAGTCCCAAATGTAATACCCTCTCGAATGACTATACTATTATTTTTAAGTTGGACATTTTGGCATAAACTATACGATTTCAGTTGTTTACATTTTGATAGATCTAGATGATACTATGCTCAGTTAGATGTTTTGATATATGTATTAATGATTAATGTCTTTATGAAAATGAATTATTATATGCAATAAATGGAATTATAACCTTTCCCACTTATAATGTTCTATTTTGACTAACGTGCTTTCAAGAATTTTCTATGATGTTTTACTTTTGGCATATATGTCAGATGTGTTTTCATGACTCAGGATGAAGTCATAATTACTCACTTAGCCGAGGTCCACATGATGTATCGATCTTCGTCATCTATTTGCAATGTCTTATATATGTATATATATGTTTCTATGCACATGTATCTCTCCTTGGTGATGTAGCATTATAGGTACCGAGCATCGTCTCCACCTGGCTTCACAGGTTTGAGCATGCTCTCTAAATCCTCGATTGTTGTTGTGACGAAGATAACACCTGGTTCCACAAGACTAAGCCTTGCATTGATCCCTATTTTTGGGTTGGGTCCTTTTGGGATTTGTCTTTCATTATGGATTTATGTCTGTTTATTGATGCTTGGTATTTGGTCATTTATGGATATTTGTTATAATCCCTAGAGCTAGGTGAATATTGTTTGTGGTTGAATTGTTGGTTAGTAATAATTGGATAGTATGATGGAGTTATATACATGGTAATATACATTTTTTCTATATATTTAAGTAATGCATGATTTTGGTAATAATAATACTTTCATGGTTATATGCACACATAGGAATATGGGTGCACACATATGCATATGTCTATATATAAATATATTTATGTAATTCTATAAATATGCCTTTATTAATGTCTTAATAAATGGGTGTGTGTATGTAATTATTCATTATGTGCCTTTCTTGTTTTTAGAAAAGAAATTAATTGTCATATAAAATTATATTATTCCTTTTTATAGAGAAAGTAACTAATCAAGGTAAAAGTTGGAATAAATTATAGGAGTTACCTTAAGCATGAATTAAAACATAAGGTAACTAAGGAATTAATTTAACTAAAGCTTTCTCAGGAAACTACCTATGCATTAAAATTATCTAAAGACTATTATGTTTAAAACTAATAATCAGAAAATAATTGCGGATGGTTGCATTAGTTGAAACTTCCCATGCAACCAATCCTACAATGTATTTATATTAAGGGAATATAGAAAGTAGGAGTTAGGAAAAAGAGAGAGGAAAATTATATTCAGAAAAATTTATATTATCTGAGAACTATTAGAAGGATAGAGGGAAATATTGGGAGAGTATCCGATTGGTTACAAGGCTGGAGGAGCATAGGCTTGGCAGGAATAAAATTGGATTGTGTCAAAGGTTTCTCTATAGGACTCCAGGTAGGCTCTACCTGGAATAGAGAGTCCTGTCTACTAGATTGCTATGATTGTTTACTGTCTTCTATGGTTGTATGAACAATGGAATTCCTTTGTGTTTATTTGGATGCTTTATGCTATCTCATATGAATGCAATAATGAAAGTATACCTGATAATGTATTTAGTTTATGAGTTGTTGTATATTTGTTCTTCTCTATGTATTTACATCTTAGAATGTATTTGCTTCCTGATAGAACCTCATTCTGTAGATAGTATGCAGACTACCTTCTTAGTTCAAACTTTATTTTTGGTGGTCACCTTTCTGCACCTTGCACATTCAGGAAGAAAATAAGCAAATTTACCATAAGGATAGATCGTTTTGAGGGATGCTTTAGAAGGAGAACTGAGGAATACTAACTACGTATCTCTCTGATTCTTCCTTCTGGGTCTCCATCTTATCCAGTTTTACTCGGAAGGTTGCATCTGAAGGTTGCTATCTGGAGGATGCATAGGTCCTGACCACCTACGCAAAAATGGGTACCACCTATGCAGGATGCGTGACCACCTACGGAGGAAGCACCACCTGCATAGATTAGGTCACCACCTACGTAGCTTAGGGCACCACCTGCACTTCTTAGGGTTCCAACTACATAGGACTCTTCCAATTTGTGTTTTAGGGTTTCCAGAAGGGTTTAGGGTTTGGTTTTGACCCAAGGTTGGCCCTAGAAGTTATTCTTACTTGCAAAATACCCTATTTATACATGATGTTATGTTTATGATGATTTTCAAGCTTGTTATAAGATTTGGAACCCTGATTAGGGTTAGGGTTCTTTCAAGTACCCTAGAAACCTTGTGTAACTTTTTTTATGTTCCATGTTGATGTTATGAACTCTTGTATACTTTTTCCGATTATCCTTATGTGTTTTGATTAGATTGATAGAGGTAGGAAACCTAGGAACACTAGGTGACTGGCTCCCTATGGGGGCTAGGGCCCTAAGTGGCTAGTACTAGGACAACCCACTATGGAGTTGATAATCCAGTGATAACAATAATAATTAATGGGAAGGTAATTACACATTAACTAAGATTAAGCCTCGCCCATGCCAGTAGTGCTAGTAAATGCTATGGATGGGAGTGGGAGAAGTAACTATTGTGATAGTACAATCAGACAGTCTCGTCCCTATGAGAGATGTTCGGTTCCGCATGTGCCTACTTGGGGGCCGACACCCAGAGTGGTTGACTAGGGAAATCCAAGGGGTGAGGGCTATGCGATGATACTCACCTAGAGTGTCTTAGAGTTTCTACCGATGTGTCTCATGTTTTTGTATTCTTCTCATGTTTTCAATTATGTTTTGGGAAATGCACTACCCTCTCCTTAGGAATGGCCCAGTTCTCACCTTCTTGCATGGATCATGGTGTTTATCTCCTAGCACAAGGGAGTAGATCCTTTTTGGATATCCACGTGGTTGGGTGGTAAATATTTTTATCGAGGTATTGTTCGTAGAGTTGTGGATGGACCCTGCTTGGGCTTTCTCCAGACTTGCGAAAGATGAAGACTTTCTTATTGTTCTTTGTTGTTAATCATGTAATGATATTCCATTAATGGAACCTCCCAAGAGGAGATGAATTTAAATTAATATTTGATACGTTTTAGATTGATGTAATGGGATGAGTAGTTTTAGGAAAAAGGGAAAAGGGATAAGATACCTTTCATTGTAAAGAATTTATTTACTAAGGAAAAGAAGTGATCTTTGTTTATGGAAAATATGTTAGAATTATGATGCCTCATGGTTATGAAAGAGATTAAAAGAATTGACTATATTGATACTGTAAATTCAATGACTATTTATTTCTAAATGGCATGTAATGGTTATTAGAAAATCTCATTACTTTATGCATACTTCTTTTAAAAGTTTGAAAAGAAAAGAATCCTGAAATGCTAGAAGTTAAAATGATTTAGACGAACAAAGGTTTATAAGAATGAATATGTTAGTGACTATGGTATAATGAAAGTTATGAAATCTTATGTCTTTCTTTAGTAATAAAGGTTATGGTTAAGCCTTATTCATTGGGGAACCTAGGGAGAATCTGTAATTGAAATTTATAACTTTAGAACACAAATATATATATATATATATAAGTTTACTACTTTGTAATGACTCTTAACTGAGTAACCTTTCTAGTTTTCTTCCTGGTTCCCTGGCGGGGCATGCCAACTTGGTATCAGAGCCTTAGGTTTCCACACTATAACCTAGGGTATATCGGCTCATTAAGCTTAGAGATTTGCATCCATCATTAAAACCACAAACCCAAGATTGGGACTAGAACCTTTAGACTTATTCTTTCCTTTTTTTATCCAGGATGCCTCCAGTTACCCGTGGTAGAAGGGATGCCCAAAACACTCCTCCAAGATCCAACCAGGATGGGTCTCAAGAGGAAGAACAGTTTGAGGAAGAAGGAAGTTGGGAACAATCTTATAGCCACATAGGGGATTTTCATGGAGCTCAGATGTAGGAGGTATTGCAACAGATATTGCAAAGACTTGATGTAGGCTAGGATAGGGACCATCGGGATAAGTCTAATGTCTCTCATCACCATGAGAGAGAAAGGGAAAGAAGCCCTAGGAGAAGGAATTTGGAAATATAGGAGGATTCTTTGTGAGCTTCTCAAATGCGGGATGTCCTTAGAGAAAACTCACCTTTGTTTAGGGGAGCACAGAGTGGTGCCACCACTAAAACATGGTTAATTTATTTGGAAAGGTTATTTTCCATGCATCCATACCACAGTAACACTAAGGCTCAGGTTGCAGTTATTCACCTAAGGGGCTTTGCCTCTTCTTGGTAGGAAACAGAGAAAGAAAAATTGCACATTGACATAGCCACCTTGTCTTGGGAACTATTCCTAAAACTCTTCAAAGCTCAATTTCTTTCTGACCATTAGAGACATGAGCGGGAAGAATAATTTCATAATTTAAAATAGTTAACCATGTCAGTTGATGATTACAAAAGATGCTTCTTTGAACTCAAAACTTATTCAGCTTATAAGGATGATGAAGCCATGCTTACTCAACATTTCCTTAGAGGACTCAATAGTCCATTTTCTAGCCAAGTGTAGGTTTTCAAGCCTCAGACTATTATTGAAGTAGTCATTAAAGCATGTATTGTTGAACAGAATGCAACCTTATGTTTGGGAGGTCAGATGTATAATCCAGGGAGTAATGCCCCTCAATCTGGGTCAGGATACAAGGGAAATTAGTTTCAGGGAACATCCAGTCATAAGAACTATCCTTCCTCATCCAAGGGTAGTCAAAACCCACAAAAAAAGAAGTTCTCATACAACAAAAAAAATAGTGGGTCCCAGTAAGGAAACTCCCGCAACGGGCAGTGTGCCAAGCGTTATCCAAATTCTCAACCAACACAGAATACACAATAGAATGGTAGCCGGGGAATCTTTCAATAGTCAAGTGCTCATGGCTCTAGGAAGAGTTTTGTTAGAAATATATGGTGTTATTCTTGTGGAAAACATGGTCATGTTGCAGTAAACTGTCCTTAGAAATCAACACCGGCTTCTAGTTATAAGCAGGCTACCTCAGAAACTACCATAGGGGATGCTGGTAGATCTCATAGGGTGTTTTCTGTGTTGGATTAGAAGAAAGAAGAACATTAGGTTTTGGTCATTGAGACTCTAGGTTTTTTAGATTGTAAAGAGAAAAGCATCTAGTGTTATAATGATGTAGGACAAAAGAGGAAGATTGTTGGGGTTCAGAAACCCATCTCTCTCCGCATGATATCCTCAATGCAACTCAAGTGGTGTATGCGTAAAGGATGCCAGTTGTTTGCAGTCTCAGTTAATGACTTGGAAGAAGGGGAAAGTATAAACATAACTCTTGATCACCCCTTACTTCAAGAATTTGTAGATGTTTTTCCCAAGGAAATTCCTGGAATGCCTCCTAAAAGGGACATTGATTTCCAAATAGAGCTTGTGCCAGGAGCATAACCAATCTCTAAAGCTCCATACCGCATGACCACATAGGAACTTGGGGAACTCTAGTTTGAGTTAGAAGAACTTTTGGGAAAGGGATTCATCAGACCCAGTGTGTCCCCATGGGGTGCTCCAGTAATCTTCGTTAAGAAGAAAGATGGGACTCTCTGATTGTGAATTGATTACCGATAGCTTAATAAAGTCACCATTAAGAATCGATATTCTTTGCCTCACATCGATGACCTATTTGACAAAATGAAAGGGGAAAAATTCTTTTCAAAGATTGATCTTAAATCAGGTTATCACCAATTGAGAATTCACAAGGCTGATATTCATCGCACAACTTTTCGTACCAGGT
The DNA here is from genome assembly GCA_018584345.1 of Thuja plicata. Lineage (NCBI taxonomy): Eukaryota > Viridiplantae > Streptophyta > Pinopsida > Cupressales > Cupressaceae > Thuja > Thuja plicata. The sequence continues at coordinate 1,797,805 of MU228059.1, read as the reverse complement.
ATGGCCACTATGAGTTCATGGTAGTGCCATTTGGGCTAACTAATGCACCCTCTATTTTTATGAGCTTGGTGAATGGGGTGTTCAGAATCTATTTGGACAAATTTGTGATAGTATTCCTAGATGACATCTTAGTGTTCTCAAAAACAATGGAGGAACACGAAGATCAACTTCGCCAAGTGTTGCAATGTTTAAGGGAAAATCAACTTTATGTAAATCCATAAAAATGTGAGTTTTTTCAGACAGAGGTTAAATATCTGGGTCATGTCATCTTAGGGAGTGGCATTGTAGTTGACCCCACAAAGATTCAGGCTATAGTAGAATGGCCAAATCTGAATAATGTCTCTGAGGTCTGCAGCTTTATGGGACTGGCAAGGTATTATCGACATTTTGTCAAGGGATTTTATCAGATAGCTCACCCTATCACTTCCTTATAGAGAAAAGGAAATAAATTTATTTGGTCAGAGAAGTGTGAGGCTTCCTTCCAATGTTTCAAAGAAAATTTGACCAGTGCACCCATCCTAACAGTTCTGAAACCCTCAGGAAATTTTGTGGTTTGTATTGATTCTTCTCTAGAAGGGATTGGGGCAGTCCTTATGCAGGAAGGATAAGTTATCACTTATGAGTCTCAAAAGATAAAGGAACATGAGCTTAACTACACCACCCATGACATGGAATTGGTAGCAGTGGTGCATGCCTTAGTGAAATGGAGGCACTTCTTGTTAGGGTACAATTTTGAACTCCATACTGATCACTGTAGTCTTTAATATATTTTCACTCAACCTAACCTCAACACTAGAAAATGCAGATGGATGGAATTCTTATGTGAATATGATTTTGAGGTTAAGTATATCCAGGGGAAAAATAATGTTGTGGCCGATGCCCTGAGCCGGCGCAGGCATACCTTGACAGCAATTTCCCTCAGCACAGACTTGGGAAACCGAATCCAGCAAGCCCTCATTATAGGCTCATGGTATAAGGAGGTTAAGGAAGAACTAGAATCAGGATGACCCCTAGAGGGGAACTTCATAGGGTATTTATTAGATCACACTGGGCTATTATGACATCAAGGTTGAATCTATGTGCCTTTATCAAGTGACCTTTGCATAGTTATCCTAGCAAAAAGTCACAGAGCACCCTATTCAGCACATCTAGGAGTGAATAAAATGTTTTCCAACCTACGTTAGTTGTACTATTGGTCAGGGATGAAGAGGGACATAGCAAATTATGTAGCAAGGTTTCTAGAGTGTCAGAGAGTGAAGGTTGAGCATCAGCATCCGACAGGCCTCCTGTAGTCCCATCTTGTTCCAAAATGGAAATGTGATATTATCTCCATGGATTTCATTATGGGACTTCCTATTACCCCACAAAGACATGATGCCATCATGGTTATAGTTGACCGACTTACAAAGGTAGCCCATTTCACTCCAATGCAGTCCTCTTACATAGCAGCTGCAGTAGTTAGAGTATTTTTGAAGGACATAGTAAGACTTCATGGTATCCCTAGAAAGATTATTTCCAATCGAGATCCAGTTTTCACATCCACACTTTGGACTTCCCTACATCAGGAATTAGGGACTCAACTCAACTCTAGCTTAGCCTATCACCCAGAAATGGATGATCAAACTAAATGGGTTAATTAGGTTCTTGAAGATATGCTTAGGATGTATGTGATGGATAGGTAGACCCTTTGGGAAGATTACTTATACTTGGTGGAATTTTCTTATAATAATGGATACCATAGCTCCATCGGTATGTTCCCATTTTAGGCCTTGTATGGTCATCCTTGTCACACCCCTTTGAGCTGGGATCAATTGGAAGATAGGGTACTCCTTGGAATGGAAATGTTGCGGGATATGGAACAATAGGTAGAGCAGATTAGGGAACACATTATTACCGTACAAGGTAGAAAAAATAAATATGCTAATGCTCACAGATTAGATGTACATTTCTCTCGAGGAGAAAAAGTGTTCCTTAGGGTGAGACCACGAAAAAGTCTTATCCATTACGGAAAAGGCTCTAAGTTGGCACCCTGATTTGTTGGTCCCTTTGAGATCCTTGAAAGGATAGGACCAGCTGCTTATCAACTTGCCTTTCCACCCAGCCTCACTCATATTCATGATGTATTTCATGTTTCTGTACTTAGAAGATATATTCCTAATTTGACTCATGTCCTGGACTGGAATGCTTTACAGGTAGCAGATGGGCAACTGGCTTTGGAGCCGGTACGTATCCTATAGAAATAGACTCTAACCCTTAGGGGTCATACTATAGATCAGGAAAGGGTCCAATGGGATCCTAATGACAAGGCCTCAACAACTTGGTATGTTGCTACTAAACTTAGAGTTCACTATCCTTATCTATTGGTAGGCTTCCAGGAGTAAGCCTAATTCTAGGGGGGAGGATGTAATACCCTCTTGAATGACTATACTATTATTTTTAAGTTGGACATTTTGGCATAAACTATATGATTTTAGTTGTTTACATTTTGATAGATCTAGATGATACTATGCTCAGTTAGATATTTTGATATATGTGTAGACGTCCAAAATCGTCCTTATATTAATTTAATTAATATTCCCATAACATTATAGTTAATTGTAATTAATTATATTTGTTATATTCTTCTATCTATTTAAATATGATTCATTCTCCTAAGTATTTGAATTTAATTTAAATACTATCCATTTTAATGTATTAAATCTTATTTAATACATTATCCCTCATTAATCTCCTTTAAATAAATTTTTAATTTATTTATTCCTTCACATGACTTAAATTCTACTAAACCATAATTAATTAAAATTAATTTGGATTAAGCTAATTTAAGCCTAGATCCTACCCTACCTCACATCACTCTCACCAAATAAACCTATTTATTAATTAACTAAGGTTAATTAAGCTAATTTACAATTAGTCCTAATTATTTGCTCACACATGTGTGAGAAAATTTCCAAAAATTGAATTTTCCCAAATAATCCTTATTTGGTGCCAACAAGGTTTCTTACACCTATGATGACACCTTCTTACACTTTCCAAAAGTGTCTCATTGGCCCAAAACTCTTACACCCTCT
>MU228059.1:1735496-1769171 GCA_018584345.1 Thuja plicata | reverse complement strand
ATATATATATATATATTTCTACTTTGTATTTCTCTGATATGCTAATCCCTTCATTGTGCTCCATAACTTACTCCTAAGAACCATGTTAAAAGCTTTCTTGAATTCCACAAAATAACAACACGCCACCTCTTTGTTATTCCTTATTTTTTTAATGATATGCCTCAAAAGTAATACCATGATCTATTGTGTTCTAATTTTATTGAACAAAAAAACTATTTAGCATTATACCTTTGTGATTTGTAGCAGCCATGATAGCTTTTGTTTCTTATATGATAGTCATGCCTTGCTTATGGAACATGAATGCCCTTTGTGAACTATCATTTCTCATGTGTTCTTCATGAATTCCCTTTGTGAACTGTCATTTATCATGTGTTCTTCATGAATTCCCTTTAGTTTTTTGAAACAACAACTTCATTAGCTATCATAGCTCCATGAAAATGCTTTGTCTCTTGCTTCTTAAATTGTTTTGATCATTTCCTTGAGTAATTTTTACACTGTAACAACATTATTAATGCTATTTTCCATCAAAATGTATGCCCACTGTCTGTATTATGTCACAAATCATTGCTAATAAATGAACAACAAATCTATTGAAGGATAGTAAATCCTAATGGTAAAGAGATTCAAATAAATCCCTTTCACTGATCTGTATACTTCACCTTATCTTAAAAAACAACAACTAGGAACCTTGGTAGCTGAATGATATAGCTTGCAATCATCCAATTAATGATAAATAAAGAAAAACATGAATAGAAGATTTTGGATTGAACTTGAAACCCTACCTCTCTTCCCAAATCTCTATGGTTTTATTCTATATCTTCTACTCTTTAAACTACTACCCCTTGGAGAGAAACTACTCTCATCTTGTATTAATTTGATGTTTTTATGAACAATACAACTATTGTTCATTATGAACCCCATGATTTTCTTTGTGATACTTTTTTCCTTTACATAGAATGGCCCTTCTTTCTCATGAAATTTCTTATTCTTACTCATTAAACTCGAGTTCTTTAACATGTATTGTTGTTCCCATCCATGAAGGATGTTGCTTTTCCATTGGATATGTGCTTTTTTGATTGGAAACTCACCTATTCTTTACATTATTTTGGCATCTTACATTTGGATTTGCTCTTTTTTTTTTAAAATAGAACTGATACTTCTTGTGTTGTATGGTGTTGTCCCACTTTAAATCTTGTGTCTTCTTTATTGCAACTACTACTGTCCACACATATGAGCTACTATTTTTCATTGGATCTTCCATCTTCCCTTTGTAGTAGAGTATTGTTATAATACTTTAATGTCACCTTTCTTCTTGAAATATGTTGTTTTCCTCATTGAAATCTCACTGTTTATATCAGATCATTGTCCCTTGATTTGTATTTTCTTTTCTCTTTATTTGGTGGCCATTTTTTTGCATCAATGCATGGTATAACAGACCAATTACTGCTGGCATACATGCACTTTTAAAATTAAAAATCATGATAAGAAAATTCATCATTGCCTCTGGAATTGGGGAACATGGAGGGTCTAATCAATTCCTTCATTCTCATTTGATCCATTGTCATGATTTTTTAATGTAGAAAAATTGGGACCATCCACACAAGCTAGTCACTTCTTGAGGTTTTTATTGTTTGTATTCCATGTTTCTCAAGTGTTGGCTAGTAGATATGAACCTCATTGGTTTTTTCAGCTAGAAAAGGAGTGGATGGCTTATTTGAGATTTTTAGCAAGCTAGATTCTCACATCTCCATCATTGGTCAGACTACAACAAAGATTGGTGACCATTTATAGGTGAATTGTCACCTTATATGGATGGATGGTTCTTCAATCAAATGTTTCTTAGAAATTAGAAATGATATGCACAACATATTTCCCTCTCCTTTCAAAATTTATTACAAGTACCCTTTATTTTGAAAGCTATTTTAACACATAATAGGAATTGCTATAAAAAATAATTCGTTTTTCTCATAGTATACCAGCAAAAAAGTTGAGACTCATATATGGCATAATGGGAAATTTAATACATCCATCTTTGATCAATCATTGTAGGGCCTCAATTTTCATCACTTGGATATGGGGATTTTGATGAGAATGACCCTCTAAAATTCTTTCGCAATGTTTTGGAACCAAACAAGTTCTCTTGGAAAATAGGTACACATTTATGCTATGTATGCTTAATCCTTCTATCTTTCCTTCACTTACATCATGTGCTCCTTAGTGATATATCAAAAATGTTCTAAAGCTCTTTCAACAAATCCCTTTTTGTGCATATCTGTGATCATTGCAGTCTCAGAGACAAAATTTCTTTGAGGTATTTTGTCAAACTATTCATGTAGCTAGTCTATGCTTCTACATTTTTAATACATGTATAGAAGGGTCATTTTAAATACATCAATCAAAAGTACTCTATCTATTATGCTTTGATGGATGCCCATACCCTGCTCTAGATCTCTTATTTTTGCACCGGTATAAAGGATGTTGGAAAGGGTTGTGAGGCCCTTCCCAATTTTCCAACATAGTCTATGGTATAATAGCTAACAATGTAGGTCTGAAGACTTGATTCATTATTGGTTTTCAACAGAGGTCACATTATGATTTTGCATTGGGCATCCTCTTAGGGATTTTTCTTGCCGAACCTCAAAATGTTTGAATTCTTGTTTTAACTCTATGACTCCCAATTTGAAATAATTTATTCAAGCAAGAGAAATACCTAATTGATGAGAGTTTTGATAATATCTGGGGAAACTATTACCTCCTCCTTCTTTTTTGAGATCCACTGACTCAGGTAGGTATTACTTATGAATGATTTACTGATTTACAATATCTTTATAGTGGATTATATCTTATTATTATTTTTTTGAATGCCTTTTACTGTACCAATAAATAAATAACTATGCAAATGACTGTGAATAATCTGATACAGAGTTTAAAAAGCCAAACTAGTATTTTGACAACAACAAATAGTAATGCAATAAGGATTCTCATCCTTCTTCCTTTTATATTTCTTATGAACTTAGGAGGGATAACCTATTTGATTCTCTCTTGAAGGAATCAATAGACTTGAATTGTATACTTTGTGAGTACAATTACTTGTGAATGTATGCTCTTTTATAAGTGTAATGTAATTTAATGATTGATCTTAAATGCTAGATGATTGAATAATTACTTGCAAAACTATAAACCAGTGCCTGATCCTATGGGCTATAGAGTCAATATCTGGTATAAATCTACAGTAAGGTGATTAATAAAATACTTGTAACAAAGATAAAATGCCTTACAGATTATCCTCTAGTTCTATAACTGTCATCAAATCCTTAAATTAATGCTAAGTTCTCTGGGATCATTTGAAATAATTTATCCTTCCTTGAAGGAGCTCACAAATGACTGCACAACCACCTTGTGATTAGTATGTCTAAGTGCCTTACAAATAAACATACAAGAACTATAATAGAAATGAAAAGAGACAACCAAGATGTAAAACAGAGATTACAATATGTTATATTAATGTATTAATGCTTCAAATACATTCAAATAGACAAAAAATTACAGAGGCTCAGACAAATTTTAGTAGTCTTCCTTGTAATTCTATTCCATCATCTTTTAAAATGTTACAATGAGCTTTATATATAGGCTTAAACCATCTTGGAATCCTTAAGAAGTAAGGATGCTACATGATTTAGATGGTTTTAAGACCTAACCCTAAAATAAAGAAAGGACAAAAGATAGGAAAGAACCAAGCGGTGGATGGACACAAATGAATAATAAGATTTGATTTGTTCTTTGTATTTTTGTGATCATCAACACCTTTGTCTGTATATGTTCAAGCTAACATCTGATATTTGCAAAGAGACCTATTGACCGCCAATATAGGCTAACTTACGCTAGTGTTTATGATAGCTAACCTTCCTGTGCTCAAAGCAGGTGCAATGTGTCCTCCTATTCTTCATCCATGATGTCCACGTCAATAGTGACACAATTTTTCTTCTTGGGATTTTTTAATATGTCCCATGCTGTAACATATTCTTCTTTTGGTCATTCAAATCTATGTATGTTCTCCAACCAGGTCTTCTATCTTTCCCACCTAGCATCAGTAATTCTCTTGACATCTGTGATAAAAGTATTAAAATCTATTTTTGCCTTAAATGCTTCATTTAGAATTTTGTTGTATCTTTCCATATCTATCTCTCCTTTATTAGAAACATATACCTCTTTATTAGGTTACACAGTGTCAAATTCTGAGCCCCATACTCCTAGTGGCATGATCTGATTGTCCTTTGATCTGATTGGAGGCACAAATCTTTTATAGCTAGGCCCAAACATTTTTTAACCTCGCCTCTATCTGATTAGCCTTTCCTTTGAAGAAGGAAAAGGTGGATCCTATATGATCTATCTCAACCCCACCCTAGGTTTCTATCTCTGGTAGGTCTGACCTAAGTGGTTGCAAAGATGCCAACCTTTCAAAATGTCTTGTTTTGACTGACCATGTTGCATAATAAGGGTTCAAAATTGAGACAAAATTGTTAGCCCCTACTTGTAAGCCTGGCAATTTACCATAAGCTCCATAAAATGTATCAATCTTATCCTTTATTGTATCTACCCTATGCTACAAAAAAAAATTTAGTGCACCCAAAATAACTTCATTATGCTCCCTAACCTCTTTACCTGTTTCTACTACAACATGCTCTATTTCCTCTATTTGGATCTCAGCATCTTGGACCTGTTTTGGTGCTATAGGGGAAACCTCTAGCATATAAATTTTTTTTTGTGTAAGCTCTGCAATTAGCTTCTCTTGTTCTTTATTCTTAATTAGAGCCAACTCCCTGTCTTTGACTATATCACTTGTTTCACTAGTGAGTTTCTTAAACTTTTTAGACATTTGGACAGCCTTGGCCTCATTCAATTGAGAAAAATGGGTGAGCACTTGGGAACTCTCCAAGTCTCCTATATTCTGGAATAACCAGATGATCTAATTTCCTTCTATTTTCTCTTTAATGTTTATCAGGATGACTTCTGATCTTTTGGAGCTAGGCTCCACATTGCTAAGGCCTGAGACTTTGGATTGTATCTAAATCCTCTGATCATCTCTCCAACCTGTGTCTCTGATGATAACTTTACATCAGGTTGTTTCCTTATCTGATCTATGATGAAGCCAACGGATAAATCCCACCCTTCTACCAACAACATCCCATTGGCCTTTACCAGTTATCTTGCCTTCTCTGGTGTTATTTGCTCTGATTTAGGATCATAATCCTACAATGTTTGTAGAGAAGCACTGGTCTCTAGATCACCACTTGCCAATTGAAATTATGCACCATCCTATTGTTTTTTGTTCCAAATGAGGAACTCTTTGAACTCCTTGGTCTTGATGAAATTATCATCTTTTATAAATTGATCTTGATATATCAATCTTTCATCAATGCATGTCATGAGGGGCAACTCTATTTCCTCTTCTTCATCTTTTATAGCTTCTTTTATGCTCTTATCTGATTCCTCAACTGATGGTCATAGGCTTTGTTACTAGTAATAAGAGCACCAATTTTTTCTTTCTTCTTCTCTTTCTTATGTTATGGTTCCCCTATTTTAATTCTTTGTCTTTTTGGTGGGGGCTCATTAGTGACCTCAGTTTCTGGGACCTTTGTTAGGTCAATTATGTTCTCACCCTCAGTTTCCTATATATTCTTCAACAATGCTTGTTTTACTAGAGGGGAGCTAGGGATTGAATACTCCTCATTAGAATCTTCATCATACTCTGATGATGAATGCCCTTTATGGCCCTTCTCTAGCACTACAAGTGAATCTTCAAGCTAATTACATAACAGAGTATGGGACTCAATCATAGCATGAAGCCTTTTTAAATATGGAATGTTTGGGAAGAAACCCCCAAAAGAGATGCCTTTTCTCTTTACTTTCCTCTCCAAGTCCATTAATTCATTAAATTTCTTGGCCCTTTTATTTACCTCCTCATCCTCCAGTATATTTCTTATGAGGTCTTCTTCCATATATCCCTCATGGTCTTTTGTGTAAGGAATGGTAGGTGTCAAAAACCTCTTAGTACTCAAAATGAAGCCTTCTGTATCTATGTATCTGTAGAAGGCTACAATCATTCTGTAATGGCTCATCCAATTGTTTACTGGATCTAAAGCCCTTTTACCAATTGTAAAATTGTAGACTCTAAACTATCTTGGGGTAAATCTACCCTTCCTGTGAGGAGCAATATTTTCCTTGTTTGTAAAAATTAACTGTCTAACAAATTCCATTGAAACAATCCTAGGTGGCACATGAAAAATGGTAGAACATGGGGTGGGTGAGTGTAACCATACACCCTGACCAAAGTGAAAATTTTCTCATAATAGAAGTCACCTCAATTTTTATCTCCTAGTCACTTATCAACATACTGGCGTGGCCTTAGTAGTTGTAGCACCTTGACTAGTAGCCTTGTCTTGTTTACTCCTAAACACTTAAGTATCAGATATACTATCCAATTCTCAAAGGCACAAAACTCCTATTCTCTGGAAGTGTAGTTCCATACTCTCAACCAAAACTAAATGGGGTTGGCCTGGTTCTGGTGAAACCTCTGAGGCCTCAATTATTGACAATTCATGATAGGAAAATTGTAGTATTAAATCAAATGCATTAGAATGGAATAATGCATGAATTTGGGATTGTCTTTCTTGTTCTGGATATCAATAAATCCTTGATGCATTTGATCAATTATATATTGAATATAATCATAATTGGTAATAGTATAAGGGATCTACATATCTAGGACCATCATAAGGATGTCTAAGGTTATTCTCTCAGTTCCTCCATCCTTTCCCAACACTTTTCATAATGCATAGGAAATATACTTCATATAGAAGTTGAGGTCTTTGTAGTAATATGGTCCCTGGGATGGGTGCAATATAATTTTTATTTTTGCTTGGCACATGATGTTCCTAGATCAACTTGGATGCAATGCTATACTATCTTGTATAACTATTTTCTAAAATCTTCAATTTTATCTTTGTGGCCATGGGATGGTATACATTGAATGCTTTCATAAATGAGTTTCTGTCTAGGGTTATTGGGGCTTTCCCGTCATCCCTTTTTATAGTTTTGGTTAGGGCATCATACCTACTGGCCATTTATAAGATAAAATCATCATCTACAAAGATGTTATGGACTATTAATTTGGCTAGCCCATAGGTCCATGGGTTCAAGATTGGCATAGCTTCATCACTATTATTATAAAAGTAATTGAATAGGGAATAATCGAATGAGCCTATAGTTTTAGCATCCCTAATAAAGCACAAATCATGAATGAGAGTGTCGACACTTACCTTTCTATTTTGGCTTGATCCAGGTAATAGGGAGATGAATTCTTCAAAATAATTTCACTTCCCTTTCATGTCAGCATGACCATCACCACTTCTTCCACTAGTAGAAGCTACAATCATTGATTGGATCATCTTGCCCACTTGTTTTGTTCCAATTTATATTACTGATATTGAAACAAATCTCCTACAAACCCTTACTACAAGTTGTTAATTACTCTGTGAATTGAACTTTTGAGCACTAAAAACACCACCAATCACAATGCCTTCTGAATTCTAAACCAAGAAATCACTTCTTTCAAAACACACTGCTGGAAAACTCCACTCTTATTGGAAAATGTTAATCTCTTATAAAACTCTTAGCTCTAAAAACTTGGAAGCACGTAAAATAAAATGACAATAGATACACTTACTTATATCTAAGAAATCAATGTAGACATCTCTTCAAAACATGCAAACTTACAATTCAATCACTTCCACCATTAGTTTACATACTGTGACATCAATTCTATTTCTAGCCATGGCGTTTCAAAATGACATGCAATCAATTATCAATGAGTGCATTTTTCTTATTTAAACCTTATAAAATTCAAAAAGAGATCAAAAATCAAATCTGATTGGCTGTCATTAAACACAACTTGGCCACTTTTCCATCTGGCATAAATCTCTAAAAATCTTATGGCTGGCAAGTGTACACAATGGCGCTGAAGAAAATTCTTCATTTTAACTCTGGTTCTACTTCTAGTGACCTCACGACTATGTAATCTCTTTGTCGCTAAATGTTCTCTTTAACTATGGTTTCATACCGAGAATTAGTGACTACTATTGGATCAATCTCCATATCAATGATTATCTCCTTGTCACTTGATGAAATCTCTTAACTCATGTTCTTTGGGAGACACTGCGACTGAACCATTTACTAACTAACTTTTAACTTTGGTTTACTTCCGGAGACTTTGTGACTGTGATATCTCTTTGTCACCAAACAAAAATTTTAACTCATGGTTTATTTGGAGACCACATGACAAATACCTTTATCTCTTAATCACTGTATATTTTACCCTTAGTATTTTCATCTGGAGATAACTTGACTACCATTGATCTTCCTTTTTCCGCATCTAACAGTCGATGCCAAGTCTCTAGATCTTCAAAGAAAACCCTAATTCTTCACGAGACTACACAACTACTATCTCCAAGTTGCCAAGTGTAATTCTCATTTTAAACTTTTATTAGAGACCACACGACTAATGAACACATCTCTCAATTCTCCTTTTGTCTCTCAATCACCAAATCTCATTTGACTTTTCAAACTTTTACAATGACCTCATGACTGCCATTGGATCTCTTTTCATACTGTGGTTGTCGCCAAGTCTCATGATTCTTAACTTAACCCTTAACTTCTTTTGTGACTAGGTGACAATAATAACACTGAAACTGACATCTAACTCAGGTTTGATCAGGAGACCTTGCGACTGTAGAAACTCAGTGTCACTAGATGATTTTTAAACTACAGGGTTTATTCAGAGACTTCCCAACCACTATTAGATTTGACTTGAGATGAACGGTATCTGTTAAGTCTCCATATTGGCTGAGGTATCTTATTTTTATCAGAAGATAACATGACAAATTCTTTTCGCTAAGTCTCTAAAAAAAATGGAATATTATTTTCACTTCACGAGACTAAGCGACTAACATAATAAGGACATGCTTTATTATCAAAACTTAAGTTATAGAAAAGTAACTTGAAAATAGAAACTCGACTGAGATATTAGGGTTTTTTCCATTTTCAAACATAAACAAACCTAGGACTTAGGGTTTTTGACATTTTTCACTAGGTTTATGGTTAAAAACACCATTTGCATAGATATTTAAGCAATTTTAGACAAGACTTTCAACTCTCGAGCATATGAATGATAGGGAACTTCAAAATTTTACTGGGTAGACTACAAAACTGGAAATACAACCAATAGTGGCTCTATCTGAGGATGTGTAAATGCAAGTTTATATCAAGAACCATAGAATCTCTAGTTGTAGACCCACTTCAAAAGACACTAACTAACCTATTGCAGGAAGAAACACACCTATTTACATATATAATACATATATATTTACTGTGCATAAAAATTGTCACTTTCAACTGAAGAAAGGTTTTAAAAACTTCCCATGCACTGACAATTCATATTCTTCATCATTCATGTTATTTAAGATATTAAAGTCTTTACCAAAACTCTAAGAAACAATAAAGGGACCAAGCCATAAAGATTCAAACTTTTCATGCTTACCTTTACCCTCTTCTCTCACATTCCATTAGAGTACAAGATCACCAGGTATAAAATTTTTGCAACCTACTCTCTTATCAAATAGACACTTCATTTTTTGTTGTAGCTTTATGTTCTCTTTCTGACTCTCTCTTTTGATTTCATCAAGTTTGGCTAGTTGCATTATTTTGTCTTTCATTGGATTAGAAACTTCTAGCTCTTCTTCTTGCATAAACTTGTATACAGGTAATAGATTATTGATAGGAATCCTAGACTGTAGACCATACACAAGTTCAAATGGTGACTTACCAGTGGCTTTCTTGACTGTTATCCTATTAGCCCATAGAGCTAATTTCAATTTTGTATGCCAAGCTCTTTTGTTCTTTTCTAAGGTCTTCTTTAAAATCTTTAGAATGCTCTTATTGCTGGATTCTTCTTGGTCATTTTCTTGGGGATGATATGGGGATGAATAAGACATTATAATCTCATATTCGTTGTAGAAAACCTTGATCTCATCAGATTAGAAACACATAGCATTATCCATAACTAGCTTAGCAGGGACACCAAATCTGGTTAAAATATTTTCTAATAAAAACTCAGTACCCACTTTTCTTGTTTCTTTTTTAGTGGGGATAGATTCTATCCACTTTGTAAAGTAGTCAGTGGAAACAAGTATCCAACTGTGTCCTCCACTAGTTTTTTCTAAAAATTCTCCAATGAAATCAATACCCCACATTGTAAAAGGTGCTTCAACACTCACATGGTACAACATTAGGGCACCTAAGAATTTTAATTTATTTGAGAACCTCTGGCAAGGCTCACATTTCTAGACAAATGCATGGGTATCTTTAAATACATTGGGCCAATAATATCCAGCCCTGAAAATCTTGTGAGCAGTGGTCTTGACAAAAAATGCCCACCACATATTCTAGCATGCATTTCAATTAGTACTTTCTCAGCTTGGTTTTTATCTAAACACAACAATAGTACACCATTTCTATCTTTCCAGTATAGATCTCCTTGAATTAATGTTTACTTCTGAGCTTGTAACTTAAGACTCCTCTTTTGATTATCTGACATGATTTTAGGAAACTTGGTATTTTTAAGGTAATACATAATATCAACATAGAATGTTTGTCTTTCAATATTGGTTATTGTTGAATCTTGAATCACTACATTATTTACTTGTACCAAGTCCAGATTTTCTTCAGTCATTAGTTTTGCTAAACCTTGTACTCTAACCAATTTTGTAATATGGATTTCTAGTTTAAATTCTTGAATTCTATTAATCCACTTACATCTCTTACCAGTCACTTTTGATTGGGTAAGAATATATTTTACTGCTGAATGAGGAACACATGCAAGAACTTGGCACAAACTAGGTAAGGTATTAATGATTTAACATATTTTACCAATGCATATGCCTGCTTCTCCATCATTTCATAGTTCAGCTCTACAACTTGGAGAGATTTGCTAAAGAATGCAATTGGATGTTCAAATCCCTCCTCATCCTTTTGTAATAGGACAACAACATTAGTGTGAAAAGATTAAAATGAGAACAGAGAAAAGAGCTTACTATAATCTGGTGATTTTAAAAAAGGGGCCTCTTGTTCTGCTTGTTTGTGTTGGAATAGTCCCAAGGGATAATTGAGAGGGGGGGGGGTGTGAATCATTTATTAGCTAGTTTAATTCTTTTTCTTCTATTAACTATAGAATATCATTAAGCATATACACAATAAGATAACACAAAATAGAACACCACAATTTTGGTTACGGGGAAACCAAAATAGGTAAAAACCTCAGTGGGAATTAGCACCCAAAAAGAAATATACTAGAGTATAATAATCCCTATTAGAAGATCTTACAACCTTGTTAGGAGTTGATCTTTCCAATGAAATAAGTAAACTGACTTGGTTAAGGGTCAGACCCTGTTAAGAGTCTTTTACAAATAGCCCTATTAGGGGTGAGGACACACTGTCCAAAAGCACATTGCTAAAATGATGAAGGTTGCAACCTTCAGTTAAATAGATATACACTATATCTGATAATGAACTATTTGAGTAGACCTGCTATCTTGATCAGTTCCATTGAATTGTATGTACTCTCTAATTCTTCACATAGATCTTTATCTAATGAATGAAATGGCTTTATTGTCCCAAAACAAATAGCATATTGCTCTATTATTTTTCTATCTCTTTTCTTATCATTCACACTTAGTGATCACAAATGAACTGATATATGTATCTTCTCCAAAAGATATGATCATGCCGGCTGTAGGAATCCCTTCAATGCTTCTCTTGTTGGCTAAACCAAGCATGCAACATAATTAGAACCGTGCAACTCAAAATGAATAGACACATCACTTCACATAGTCCGCTCCACCAAAATTACCCAAACATCATGCTTCAGATGAATAACAATTAGCACCTTTGGTTAATTATCTTTTACTCATAGCTAAACATGAATCTGAACATGCATATCCCATAGATAGGTTCAACTGAAGAATCAATAAGATTACTATCAAATTTTTGAAAATAATCCTTTAAAACTATGGCTGGTAAATAGAGTAACATAGCTCAACTATAACTAAACTTCTAAATCTGCGTGTATGAACATGGTATCATAACTATTTATGAAACATAAAAAAAACCATGTAAGGCTTAAACATATCCATACTGAAAAGTGAATACAATACACCGTTGTAGACTATATGTTTTCATCAATGACAAAAATACAATCAACTATTTTCACAGAGGAAAATCTCCAACAATCTTCCCCTTTGACATTGATGGAAACATATGATTAAAACCACCATCAATCCAAAAGTGTCTTCTTTCTTTTTACAATCTTCTCAATATCCTCATCAAAGGTTCCTTTTCACTATTGCATCTCCTTTGACTGTGTTTTTATTTTCATAACTATATACTCCCCCAGAGTATATGCTCCTTTTTACTATATACTCCCCCTTTGACATCAATGGCAAAGGATTCCAAATACAAATAAGCATAGGTAATACTCCAGAAGTAGAGTATTCAACCACTCATAAGTCACCAAGGATTGATGTATTTTCTATGAGTTCTAATCAGACTAAGAGAAGGGAATTACTCCCAGCTTCTTCCTGAGATACTCAAAAGTATCTTTTGATAAAGGTTTCATAAATATGTCTACCAATTGATCTTTGGTGCTCACATAATCCAAATTCATTTCTCTTTCTGCAAATTTTTCTCTTAGAAAATTATATTTTATTTCTGTGTTTTGTCTTTGCATGCATCATAGGGTTCTTTGACATATTAATGGTGCTAGTGTTGTCACAATGAATGACAATAGGATAATTGATTTAAATTCCAAAGTCTTTAATCATCTATTTGATCCAAACCATTGTTGAAAAATTCAATGTGGCTACTATATACTCAGCTTCTGCTGTTGACTGAGAAATACAATTTTGCTTCTTGCTTGTCCAAGTAACCAACCTATCTCCAATCTGAAGTACTCTTTTTGTCATCAACACAACCTGCCCAATCTCCATCTGTTTATACATGAAGTTCTACATTTTATGAATTAGGATACCATAAACCATAGTCTATAGTTCCCTTTAAATATCTGAATATTCTTTTTATTGCCATTAGGTGATTCTGTTTAGGTTTAGCTGAAAATCTCCCAACAATGCCAACTACATTAGAAATATCTGGTCTAGATTGAGTGAGATATATGAGTATTCCAATCATTGACTTGTAAAGTGTTTTGTCGACTGTTGTGGAGTCATCATTTTTAGAAACCTTGCTTCCTGTTATCATAGGAGTACTTATTGGCTTGCAATCTTCCATTTTGAATGTCTTCAATATCTCCTTTACATATTTAGACTGATTTATGAATATACCTTTGTCTGTCTACTTTACATTTAATCCCAAAAAGTATTTTTTAGGTCCAATCATGCTCATTTCAAATTCACTCTGCATCTCTTTGGTAAATTCTGCACTAAGCTTGTCATTACCTCCAAAAATAATATCATCAACAAAGATAGCAACCAGTAATAATCCTTTAGGTGTCTCTCTAATTAATAAGTTGCAATCTGCTGCTCCCTTTTTGAATCCAATCTTTGTCAAGTAACCATCAAGTCTCTCATACCATGCTCTTGCGGCATGTTTAAGTCCATAAAGGGCTTTCTTTAGTCTACATACCATGTCTGGTTTGTTTGAAAGTTTGAATCCTTTAGGATGCTCTATGTAAACTTCTTCCTTCAAGTCATCATTTAGAAATGCTGACTTGACATCCATCTGATATACTTTGAAGTTCTTGAATGTTGCATAAACTAAAAACAACTTTATAGCTTCCAGTATGCTCACAGGGGCAAATGTATCAGAATAGTCAATTCCTTCTCTCTATTCATATCCTTTACATACCAATCTTTCTTTGTTTCTTATCACTATCCCATAATCATTCATTTTGTTTTTGAATATCCACTTAGTTCCAATCACGTTCTTGTCACAAGGTCTAGGGACCAATTCCCATGTGTCATTCTTAATTATTTGATCTAATTCTTCTTGCATTGCATTTTTCCAATCTGAATCATTACACACATA
This sequence comes from Thuja plicata, assembly GCA_018584345.1. Classification (NCBI taxonomy): domain Eukaryota; kingdom Viridiplantae; phylum Streptophyta; class Pinopsida; order Cupressales; family Cupressaceae; genus Thuja; species Thuja plicata. The sequence continues at coordinate 1,755,020 of MU228059.1, read as the reverse complement.
TCAACACTTAATGGTTCAATTTGTGAAAGTAAACATACCTCTTCATCAATGGTTGAACCTTTTGCCCTAGATCTTGTCAAAAATTTACTTCTTTGATCTCCAATGATATCTTCTTTTGAATGGTATCTAGATATGTATTTTGAGATTTTAGGTGTGACACTCTCATCTGTAATCTGTGATTATTCTTCACTTGGTTCAGGGTTATTGCATGATACATCAATACGGTCAAACATTTCTTCAATAACTGTTTCTTTATTGATAGGTCTAGGTTCATCTTTAATCATAGGTGCATATTCATAATATCTCTCTTGAATCATGAACTTCTCATCAATTTTCACATGTGCACTTTCAATGATTTTCTTCAACCTTAAATTAAAAAATCTATAATCTTTTCTCTTAGTAGAGTAACCAATAAAAATACCTTCATCACTTCTAGCATCAAATTTACCAACACCATAATCTCTCTTGATGTAGCAATTGCTTCCAAAGATTCTAAAGTATTTTAATGTAGGTATATTACCAAACCAAAGTTCATAAGGTGTTTTGTCTACGCCTGGTCTTAGTTGAATTATGTTGATAGTATAGACTGTTGTATTGACTGCATATCTCCAATAGGTGTGTGCAACTTCTCCTTCAATCATGATAGTGTGTGTTGTGTCAAGTATTATCCTATTTCTTCTTTCTACAATTCCATTTTGTTGAGGGGTTCTGGGTGCACTTAGTTGTCTTTTGATCCCATGTTCTTCGCAGTACTCAAGAAACTTGTCAAAGGTGAATTCACCTCCTCTATCAAATCTCAGACATTTTATCTTTAATCCAGACTCATTTTCAACTTTAGCTTTGAATATTTTGAACTTCTCAAAAACTTCAGATTTATCTTTCAAGAATGCAACCCACATCATTTTGGAGAAATCATCAACAAAAAAAATAAAATACCTTTCACCATAGTATGATCTCATTTGAGTAGGTCTGCATAAGTCTATATGCACTAGATCTAATTTGTTCTCTGTAGAGTTTTGTTTTCTTCTAAATGAGGTCCTCACATGCTTTCCCATCATACATTCCCTGCACATAGCATCAACCAGTCTTGTAATACTAGGAAGGTCTCTTACTGCATTTACATTTCTTATCTTTACTATGTTGTCAAAATTGATATGACAGAGTCTTTTGTGCCATAACCAACAGTCATCCAATTTTGCAACAAAACAACTTACTTTGGAGTTAAGCTGGAAAACATTACCCTTGGTCTTTGAACTTGATGCAATCATGTCACATTCTTTGTTATTAATGATGCACCTATTATTTTTGAATTCCAATTGATATCCTTTATCAAGCAACCATCCAACACTTAGTAAGTTATGATGTAAACCATCAACATACAGAACATCATTTTTTTTGTTCTTTCCATCTAAGGTGATGGATCCTCTGACTATGATAGGTTTGTGAGTGTTATCTCCAAATATAACCAAACCACCTTTGTACTTATCTAGATGTACAAATCTATCTTTATGCCCTATCATGTGATGTGAACACCCGTTGTCTATGATCCATTCTATTCTGATGTCTGCTTGTGAAACTAAAGCTAATTCTTGTGCTTTCTTTTCATCTTCAATTTCTATTTGATCAATCATTTTATCACTATCTTTAATTGCAATGAATCCAATTTCATCTTCTCCTGAATCATCATTAGTCACACCATCTTCAACATGATAGCATTCCTTGGTATATTTGGGTTTGTAATCTGGTCTAAACTTCTTGACTCTTGTAGGACACTTGGATGCAAAGTGGCCAACTTTGTTGCGTGAAAAACACTTGAATGGTAGTTGTCCTTCATATTTTCCTTTACCTTTCCTTTCTTTCTTAGAAATCATAGCAATGATTTCTTCTAGTTCTGTGCCAAATTCTTTCTCAATATTACTGGAGATGCTCAAGGATTTCTTACCATGGACTGAGGCTTTGGAAGTTGTTTCAATTTTAGGTTTTGTCTTCAACCTTGATATCTCAAATGCTGATATTTTGCTAATCAAGGTTTCTCTTTTGAATTCCTTTGAGAATTGCATGGTTTCATCCAAGATGTTTATCTTGATTTCATAATCTACTGTCAATGTAGTCATCAATTTTTCCATTGTATCTTCCTCTAATATTTATCCACCATTGTTCCTAATTCCTAAGACTTCTTCATTAATCCTTTGATTGTAAGCTCCTATGTCTTCTTCAAGTAGCACCTCTAAATTGTTGTATCTTTTCTTCCATGACTTTCTATATGCATTCTTGGCTTAGATATCTCCTTCAAACATGTCTTCTAGGTATTTCCATATTGAATATGACTTTTCTGTCTTCTTGATCTCAAAAAATTCATTATCAGATAAGGCACTGATTAGGGATTCTTTGGCAATTGCATTTTGGGTGAATACTTCCTTTTGTTTGTTAGTAGAGTCTTCTTCTGCAAGGTCTTTCAATGTATGAACATCAATTGCATGAGTAGAAACCTCATATATTTAAAAACAAACACACTGAAGATGTGTTATCATTTTGTTCTTCCAGTCGAGATAATTCTGTCCATCAAACTTAGGACTCTCTTTCCTAAAGTATGTCATTTGATCTACCTTAAGATGTTAGGATTTCTCTCCAAGGCAATTGGCTCTGATACCAATTGTTGGAATAGTCCCAAGGGATAACTGAGAGGGGGGGTGAATCAGTTATCAACTAGTTTAATTCTTTTTCTTCTATTAACTATAGAATATCATTAAGCATATACACAATAAGATAACACAAAATAAAACACCACAATGTTGGTTACAGGGAAACAAAAATAGGTAAAAACCCAGATGGGAAATAGCACCCACAAAGAACTGTACTAGAGTATAATAATCCCTATTAGAATATCTTACAACCCTGGTAGAGTTGATATTTACAATGCAATAAGTGTAGTGACCTGGTTAAGGGTCTGAACCTATTAGGATTCTTTTACAAATAACCCTGTTAGGGGTGAGGACACACTGTCCAAAAGCACACTGCTTAAATGATGAAGGCTGTAACCTTCAGTTAAATAGATATACACTATATCTAATAATAAACTATTTGAGTAGACCTATTGTCTTGATCAGTTCCAGTGAATTGTATGTACTCTCTAATTCTTCACATAGATCTTTATCTGATGAATGAAATAGCTTTATTGTCCCAAAAAAACTAGGATTCTGCTCTATTATTTTTCTGTCTCTTTTCTTATCATTCACACTTAGTGATCACAAATGAACTACTATATTTATCTTCTCCAAAAGATATGATCACATCGGCTATAGGAATCCCTTCAATGCTTCTCTTGTTGGCTAAACTAAGTATGCAACATAATTAGAACCACACAAATCAAAATGAATAGATGCATCTCTTCACATAGTCGGCTCCACCAAAATTACCCAAATGTCACACTTCAGATGAATAAAAATTAGCACCTTTGGTTAATTATCTTTTACTCATAACTAAACATGAATCTGAACACGCATATCCCATAGATAGGTGTAACTGAAGAATCAATAAGATTTATGTCAGCTTTCTAAAAACAATCCTCTGAAATTGTGGTTGGTAAATAGAGTAACATAACTCAACTATAACTAAACTTTTGAATCTATGTGTATGAACATGGTATCATAAGTATGTCTAAAACATAAAAACAACTGTGTAAGGCTTAAACATATCCATACTGATAAGTGAATACAATACACTGCTGTATACTATATGTTTTCATCAATGACAAACATAAAGTCAACTATTTGCACATAGGAAAATCTCCAATAGCTTGATTTTCTCAAATGCTAACTGAGCCTTTTCATTCCACTGGAACTTTGCATCTTTCTTTAGTAACTTGATTATTGGCTTGACAATTTCAGCAAAATTGGCAATGAATCTTCTGACAAAATTAATCTTTTTTTAAAAGATTGCACTCATTTTATATTGTTTGGAGTAGTGACCTTTTGAATATCCTCTATTCTCTTAGGGTATATCTTTACTCCATATTTGGACACTATATGTCCCAATAAATTTCCTTTTGTGACTACAAAATGACATTTTCTAGGGTTTAGTGAAACACCATATTCTAAAGCTTTGTTGAAATTTTTCTCTAGATGTTCCCAATGACCTTCTTTTTTAGAAAATGAAATCAAATCATCTTGGTAAATAACCATAAAAAGATCAATAAAATATTTAAATGCTATATCCATGGCTCTCTAGAAAGTTTCTCCTGCATTGATTAGTCCAAAGGGCATTCTAACATAAACATAAGTTCCCCATGGAGTAGTAAATGCAATCTTGAATTGCTCTGACTCTTTTACAAGTACCTAGTTGTATCCTGAGAATCCATTCATCATCGATAACAGCTCACAACTAGTTACCTTATGCAACATTGCTTCCATATTCGGTAGAGAATAATTGTCTTTTAAGGATGCAATGTTCAAATTTCTGAAATCTACACACAATCTTATATCACCATTCTTTTTTCTTACTGGAACTAGGTTTGAAACCCATGTTGAATGTCTAATAGGCTGAAAAATTCCAAAATCCTTTAATTTCATCAACTCTTGTTGCATCTTAGGAGCCAATAGAGGATTAATGGGTCTCTGCTATTTTGTGAATGGTTTCACATCTGTTTTGAGTGGGATTTCATGTTGGCAAATATCCTCTCTGTAAGCTTTTAAATCTTTGTATGAACATGCAAATACATGCTTATGTTTTCTCAGTAATTTTATCAAGTTGGTTCTAACATGAGAGTCCATTCCTTTTCCAATACAAACTATTTGAAGAGTGGTCTATGATCCCAAATTTATCTCCTCTAGATCCTCAATTTTGGCATTGCTTATTCCTAATGTACATTCACTCTGATTAGTAAACAATGCTTCTAGTTCTACCAATCCCTTAGGAATCTAGTTAGAACTAAGTTGGACAACCTCATCCCCTAGTATACAGTCCTTACGATTAATGACCTCAAGTAAATTATTGCAATCTATCTGTTGATCTTCATAATGATCAAGGCATTGAAGAAATCTAAGGATATCTTGGTCATCCTTGAATACTTTCTAGTTGTAAATATTATCTGGGAAAACTGGTCTTCTCTTAACCTCAACAATTGATACCCCATTTAAGTTCATATCATCAGTTTTCAAAGAAACATTAGCCAAGAAATCTGCCATAATATTTCTAGACCTTTCTATCCAATTTATATTGAAGGCATCAAAGAATTCTATTTGGTCCCAAGTAGCATGTCTATAAATTTTTAATCTATCACTATTTAATGCATATTTGGACCTTACTTTGGTTACTCCTAACTCTAAGTCACCATAAAATTTTAAACATTTTATACCATGTTCAGTAGCAATATATATCCCTAGAAACAAAGCCTCATACTCTACTATATTATTTGTATACTGAAAAGATAGCAGAAAAGAATATTTGAATGTGGTACCTGATGGAGATATAAGTAGAACTCCAACTCCTAATCCTTCTTTTGAATAGGCTCCATCAAAATACATTTTCCACAAACCATCACTCTATGTAGGTAACTCCTTTACCAAAGGATCAACATTCTCACACTGGTGAGCACTCCTTTTGATTCTGAAATTTTCCATGTCAATATCAATACAGTAATTAATATTTGTATCTTCATGCAATTATATCATATGAGGTGTTCTTCCCTCTCTAGACACTTTTACATTATTTCTAGCTATATTTAAAGTGGCATAGGACAAGTCACATTGAATATTTCCCCCATTGAAGCACTCCATTTTCTGGACACCAACATCCCATAATATGGTGGTATATCAACAACTAGTACACTCATAGTCAACACTGTATCTGGGCATATGGATAGTTTATAAGGTAGGGCTTGAATAGTTCCAACAATAGGGATTTCTCTTGAGTCATTACTTGACACCTCTCATGAGGAGTATCTACTTGCAAACCCATAGATCTCATGATTTCTATAGGCATGACTGTATTGGATGCTCCTGAGTCTATCATACAATTTTTGAGCATCTTTCCATTTATTACCAATGTCAATAAAAAGGGGTCAACAACCCCTGGAGACGTATTTGTGTTTAATTAAATATGAGGGATCTCAAAAATCATCCGCTCAGGATCTTTTCCCTTGTTGTTGAGTTTCTTTTCAATATGTTCTATTTTCTAAGGTTTTACTGGTGATATATTATTCAATACTAAAAGAACTTTATCTATGTGTTATTTTATTCTCATCATCTCAAGGAATGGGACCTTCATAGTCATCTGAGATAAACATTGTCCCATATCCACTAGAGTATACTTTACATTATAGGTTTTAAATTTTTCTACACTAATATTATTCTCTTCTACCTGAATATTCACAACAGGCTCTTCCCTTTTAGATTTCTTATTTTCTACATTTGGGGAAGAAGAACCTGCTTCTGGCTCTTTAGCCTTTCCTACATGTACATCTTTTGGTTCATTAGCTTTGTTCACTATCTTTACCTTAGGCTTATTTTCATTTTTCCTAGGTCCATCTTGTTTAGGTACATATATGGCATTTGTTTTATTTTCTTTTATGAAGATGCCTGATGGCTGACTACCAACATTACCCACAACTAGGTTTCTTAGATCATAGTTGTTTCTTGTATTTTTTTACCAAGTCAGCAGTGATTCTAGCTTTTTCTTCATCAGAGGCTTTTCTCACTACTGAGGGTTCCTGAATATTTTGGGTGTAACACCTTATGTGATCAACCCTTTCTTCTTCTTCACTATCTAACAAGATTTGTTGCTGATGAACCTCTATTCTTCCTTGCGAGCCATATATGTCATTATTTTGAATCTCTTCATCAGAATCCATATCATGACATGAATAAGAATTATTCATACTATAATTACATAACTCATTTTCACCCTTTTCTTTCTCTTTATTTTCTTTTAAATATAAGGAGACAATGCAAAAACCAAGATTGTGTGGTACCTCACAAGCTTCACACCAAAATTCATCATTACACATGTGAATAGTATTTTTATGTAGGGGATCAGAAGTACTATTCTAAGGTTTATCTTTCCTCAATGGAAAAATAGGCTTACCATCCTTGAATTGGGTACCATAGGGGTAGTTTTGCATCCTATTTTGTGGGTTATAGTTATTATTGTAGGATGGTTTGCTATTCTGTGGAGCCTTGTACTCTCTGTATTTAGGTTCCTTTTGATTACTCCTACTAAAATGTGGATCTTCTCTTCTACCCAATTTTCCTGATATCGTCCTATTCATCTCTATATACACATCTATTTTGTAGGCTTCTATTAAAGTTCTTGGATTCTTATCTCTAAGTGCATAGCCCATTTTTGAATCAAAATGATTGAGATAGGTAGCAAGAAATAAATTTTGATCCAACTTCATTTTTTGAAACAACTTATGCATAGCTCATTGGAATCTTGTATTGAACTCAGTTACTTCTTCATTTGAGTTCTTCCTTATATTATTGAATTCATTGAGAAAAAATCCCTCATTAGTCTTATCACCATATTGATCTTTGAATAGATCAATCAATTCATCCATTGTTCCTACAGAACCATGAGATAAACTCCTAAACCATTCTCTAGAATCTTCTACTAGATATTGTAAAAATAATTTCATAAGGAAATATTCATGATTTATATTTAAATCATCTATAACATCAAAAAAATTTCTTAAATTCTCTTCACAAGTTACAACATTATTTCCTAAAATTTTTGGAAGTTTTCTCCCATATCTTCTGGTATTGCATTAGGGTAACCTGGAATTCCAAAGAAAGAAAATTGCTTGTACCTTTCTGTAGGAAGTGGTCTCCTTTGGAATTTGTTAGTGTCTTTAGGAGAAAATAATTTTATATGGTCTTTGAAAGAAGAAGCCTTGTTATTTGATGTTGTAGTATTCTCTGTATTAGCAAAGGAGATTGTAGTAGACTGCAAGAAATAAGTTTTTCTCTTCATCTCAATAATAGCAACTTCTGCTTCAACTTTATCCAACATCTTGGCCATAATTTCTCTTTCTTTTTTAATCTTTTCAAGGTAAATGTCTATCTTAGACATTTTCTCAGTGTGCTTCTTCTAATTTTTTGGCTCCTCAACTTCTATTTCTGTAACTTTATTTTTCCCTTTATCTATGAAGTTTTGAGGACCTAAAATTTTGTGGGTGCTTGGAGTCTCCTAGTCTCTGCAAGAATTCTCAATATTATTTGTAGCTTGATGTCTCAGATATCTTCTCCTAGATTTGTCAACATCCTTATGCTCATGCTTTTTCTTTTTATGTTCCTTTTCCCTTTTCATTTGTTGAATAAGGGCTAGTTGTTTAATGAGGATTCTTTCTTCCTCTGCAAGCTCATCAGAAGGAAATTCAGAGTTTGAGCTAATTGTGCCAGTTCCTTCTCTCTCACTAGAAGTGGTAGTGACTGCATAGGTTTCTAGTCCAAGGTCTAGGGCTTCTTCATATTCTGAGGTGCTTACCTCATGACTAGACTGATTGATATTCTTCCTTCTAGTGTTATTCTCCTCATTTCTTGGAGAAGAATCATTAATTTTTTCTTGGTTCTTCTTCTGTCTCCAAGAAATCTTAGTTTTTGAAGTAGTTGGGATCCCACTATCCAACTCAACTTTTGGGTTTTCTCTCATTCTTTACCTAGTATTCATATTTGTAAAATGTTTCACTTATGTATTGATCTCAAAGATTTTTTGTTTTAGAGTCTCCACCCAACACAAGCTTGGGAAATATGAATACTACTAGAATGACCTAAACTAGAAAAACTCAACTATAACTTATAAAGCAACTAAATTGAATCTTTTTCGACCAAAATATGAGATAATTATTTTCATTTTCCAGTAGAGTCGTCAGTTTGTTAGGGATATTTCTTGCTGAATCTCAAAATGCTTGAATTCTTGTTTTAACTTTATGACTCCCAATTTGAAATAACTTATTCAAGCAAGAGAAATACCTAATTGATGAGGGTTTTTATAATATCTAGGGAAACTATTACCTCCTTCTTTTTTGAGATCCACTAACTCAGGAAGGTATTACCTATGAATGATTTACTGATTGACATTATCTTTATAGTGGATTAAATATTCTTACTAATTTGCTGAATGCCTTTTATTGAGCCAATAAATAGATAACTATGCAAATGACTGTGAATAATCTGATACAGAGCTTAGAAAGCCAAACTAGTATTTTGACAACAGCAAATAGTAATGCAATAAGGATTCTCATCCTTATTCCTTTTATAGTTCTTATGAACTTAGAAGGGATAACCTATTTTATTCTCTCTTGAAGGAATCAATAGACTTGAATTGTATACTCTGTGAGTACAATTACTTGTGAATGTATGCTATTTTATAAGTGTAATGTAATTGAATGGTTATTCTTAAACACTGGATGATTGAACAATTACTTGAAAAACTATAAACCAGTGCATGATCTAATGGGCTATAGAGTCAATATCTGGTATAAATCCACAATAAGGTGATTAATAAAATACTTGCAACAAAGACAAAACCTTATAGATTATCCTCTAGTTCTATAACTATCATCAAATCCTTAAATTAATTCTAATTTCTCTAGGATCATTTGAAATAATTAATCCTTCTTTGAAGGAGCTCACAAATGTCTACACAACCACCTTGTGATCAATATGTCTAAGTGCCTTATAAATAAACATACAAGAACTATAATAGAAATGAAAAGAGACAACCAAGATGTAAAATAGAGATTGCAATAGATTATATTAATGTTTTAATGCTTCAAATACATTTAGATAGACAAAAAAAGTACAAAGGCTCAGACAAATTTTAGTAGTCTTCCTTGTAATTATATTCCATCATCATTTAAAATGTTACAATGAGCTCTATATATAGGATTAAACCATCTTGGAATCCTTAAGAAGTAAGGATGCTACAAGCTTTGGATGGGTTTAAGACCTAACCCTAAAATATAGAAAGGACAAAAGATAGGAAAGAACCAAGAGGTGGATGGACAAAAATGAAGAATAAGGTCTGATTTGTTCTTTGTCTTTTTGTGATGTTTGGGGCCTTTGTCTGTATATGTTTAGGATAGCATCTGATATTTGCAAAGAGACCTAGTGACCACCAATATAGGCTAACTTACACTATTCTTTATGATAGCTAACCTTCATGTGATCAAAGAGTAGGTGCCACGTGAACTATTCTTCATCCATGATGTCCAGGTCAATAGTGACATGCTTTTTCTTCTTGTGCTTTGTTAATATGTCCCATGCTATAACATCTTCTTCTTTTGACCATTCAAAGCTTTGTATGCTCTCCAAATGGGTCTTCAATCTATCCCACCTAGCATCAGTAATGCTCTTTACATCTGTGATAAACTTATTAAAATTTATTTTTGCCTTAAATGCTTCATCTAGAATTTTGTTGTATCTTTCCATATCTAGCTCTCCTTTATAATAAATATATACCTCATTATTAGGTAACATAGTGTCAAATTCTAAGCCCCATACTCCTAGTGGATTGATTATATTATCCTCTGATTTAATTGGAGGCACAAATCTATTATAGCTAGGCCCAAAAATTTTTAACCTTGCCTCTATCTGATTAGCCTTTCCTTTGAAGAAGGAAAAGGTGGCTCCTATATGCTCTATCTCAACCCCAAACTGGGTTACTATCTTTGGTAGGTCTGACCTAAGTGGTTGCAAAGATTCCAACCTTTCAAAAAGTCATGTTCTGCCTGACCATGTTGCATAATAAGGGTTCAAAATTGAGACAAAATTATTAACCTCTACTTGTAAGCCTGACAATTTACCATGAGCTCCATAAACTATATCAATCTTATCCTTTATTTTATCTACCCAATGCTCCAAAATTTATGTTAGTGCACCCAAAATAACTTCATTGTGCTCCCTAACCTCTTGCCCTATTTCTACTGAAGCATGCTCTATTTCCTCTATTTGGATCTCAACATCTTGGACCTCTTTTGATGTTGTAGGGGAAACCTTTGGCATACCAATTAGTTTTTGTGTAAGTAATGCAATTATATTCTCTTGTGCTTTATTCTTGATTATAGATAACTCTCTATCTTTGACTATATCACTATTTTTAGTAGTGATTTTCTTAATCTTTTCAGACATTTGGACAGCCTTGGACTCATTCAACTGAGAAAAATGGGTGAGCACTTGGTAAATCTCCAAGTCTCCTATATTATAGACCAACCATATGATCTTGTTTCCTTCCATTTTATCTTGAATGTTTATGAGGGATGGCTTCTGATCTTTTGGAGCTAGGCTCCACATTGCTAAGGCCTGAGACTTTGGATTGTATCCAAAACCTCTGATCATCTCTCCAACCTGTGTCTCTTATGATAACATTACATCAATTTTTTTTCTTATCTGATCTATGATGAAGGCAAAGGCTAAATCCTACCCTTCTACCAACAACATCCCACTAGCCTTTACCAATTGTATTGCCTCCTCTGGTGTGATTTTCTTTGATTCAGGATCATAATCCTACAATGTTTGTAGAGCCTCACTGGTCACTGGATCACCACCTGCCAATTGCAATTGTGCACCAACCTGCTATTGTTTGTTCCAAATGAGGAACTCTTTGAACTCCTTGGTCTTGATGAAATTATCATCATTTAGAAATTGATCTTGATATATCAATCTTTCATCAGTGCCTATCATGAGGGGCAACTCTATTTCCTCTTCTTCATCTTTTTTCAGCTTCTTTCCTACTCTTATCTACTTCCTCAACTGATGGTCATAGGCTCTATTACCAGTAATAAGAGCACCAATTCTATCTTTATTCTTCTCTTTATTATGTGATGGTTCCCCTATTTCAACTCTTTTTCTTTTTGGGTGGGGCTCATTAGTGACCTCAATTTTTGGGACCTTTGTTAGGTCAATTATGTTCTCACCTTCATTTGCCTATTCTTCAACAAATACTTAGTTTACTGGAGGGGAGATAGGGACTGAATACTCCTCATCAAAATCCTCATCATACTGTGATGATGAATGCCCTATATAGCCCTTCTATGGCACTACAAGTGCATCTTCAAGATGATTACATAGTAGAGTATGGGACTCAATCATAGCATCAAGCCTTTTTAAATATGGAAAGTCTGGGAAGAAACCCCCAAAAGAGATGCCTTTTATGTTTACTTGCCTCTCCAAGTCCATTAACTCATTAACTTTCTCAAGCCTTTTATTGACCTCCTTATCCTCCAGTATATTTCTTATGAGGTCTTCTTCCATGCATTCCTCATGATCTTTTGTGTAAGGAATGGTGGGTGTCAACAACCTCTTAGCACTGGATACATTCATTTTGTAATGGCTCATCCAATTTTTTACTAGATCTAAAGCCCTTTTACCAATTGTAAAATTGTAGACCCTAAACTATCTTTAGGTAAATGTACCCTTCCTATGAGGAGGAAGATGTTCCTTGTCTGTCAAAATTAATTGTCAGAAAAATTCCATTGCAGTAATCTTGGTGGCACATGAAATGGTAGAAAATAGGGTGGGTGAGTACAACCATACACCTTGATCAAATTGAAATTGTTCTCATAATAGAAGTCACCCCAGTTGTGATCTCCTAGACACTTATCAAAAACTAGCATGGCCTTAGTAGTTTTAGCACCTTGACTGGTAGCCTTGTCTTGTTTACTCCTAAACACTTAAGTATCTGATATACTATTCAATTCTCAAAGCCACAAAACTCCTGTTCTTTGGAAGTGTAGTTCCACACTCTCAACCAAAATTGAATGGGGTTGGCCTGGTTCTAGTGAAACCTCTGAGGCCTCAAATATTGACATTTCTTGACAGGAAAATTGTAGTATAAAAACAAATGCATTAGAATGGAATAATGCATGAATCTGGGATTGTCTTTCTTGTTCAGGATATCAATAAATACTTGATGCATTTGATCGATTATATATTGAATATAATCATAACTGGTACTAGTATGAGGGCTCTACATATCTAGGACCATCATAAGGATGCCTGAGGTTATTCTCTCAAGTCCTCCATCCTTTCTGACCACTCTACATAATGCATAGGAAATATACTTCATATAGAAGTTGAGGTATTTGTAGTAATATGGGGCAGTCCCTGGGATGGGTGCAATATCATTTTTCATTTTCCTTGGCACATGATGTTCCTGGATCATCTTGGATGCAATCCAAGACTCTCTTGTATGCCTATTTTATAAACTCTTCAAGTTTATCTCTATGGCCATGGGATTGTATACACTGAATGCTTTCATAAATGAGTTTTTGTCTAGGGTTACTAGGGCTTTCTTGTCATCCCTTTTTATAGTTTTGGTTAGGGTATCATACCTACTAGACATTTCTAAGATAAAATAAACATCTACAAAGATTTTAGGGACTATTAATTTGGATATTCGATAGGTCCATGGGTTCGAGATTGGCCCAACTTCATCACTATTATTATAAAATTAATTGAACAGGGAATAACCAAATGAGCCTGGAGTTTTAGCATCTCTAATAAAGTGCAAATCATCAATGAGAGTGTCGCTACTTACCTTTCTATTTTGGCTTGATCCAGGCAACAAGGAGATGAATTCTTTAGAATAATTTTTCTTCCCTTTCATTTCATCGTCAGCATCACCACTTCTTCCACTAGCAGAAGCTACGCTCATTATCTGGATCATCTTGCCCACTTGTTTTGTTCCAATTTAGATTACCGATATTGAAAGAAATATGCTACAAACCCTTACCACAAACTATTAATTACTATGTGAATTGAACTTCTGAGCACTAAAAAAACCACCAATCACAATGCCTTTTGAATTTTGAACTAGAAAATCACTTCTTTCAAAACACACTACTAGAAAAATCCACTCTTCTTGGAATATGCTAATCTCTTATAAAACTCTCAGCTTTGAAAACTTGGATGCTAGTAAAATAAAATGACAATGGATATGCTTACTTATATCTGAGAAATCAATGCATCCATCTCTTCAAAACTTGCAAACTTACAATTCAATCACTTCCACAATTAGTTTACATACCGTGACATCAATTTTGTTTCTAGCTGTAGCATTTCAAACTGACATGCAATCAATTATCAATGAGTACATTTTGCTTATTTAAACCTTATAAAATTCAAAAAGAGATCAAAAATCAAATCTGATTGGCTGTCATTAAACACAAATCGACCAATTTTCCATCTAGCATAAAGTTCTAAAAATCTATTGGCTGGAAACTGTACACCATGGCATTGAAGAAAAGTCTTCATTTCAACTCTGGTTCTACTTCTAGCAACCTCACAACTCTGTAATCTCTTTGTTGCTGAATTTTCTCTTTAACTATGGTTCAATCCTGAGAGTTAGCGAATGTCATTGGATCAATCTCTAGATCAACAGTTATCTCGTTGTCACTTGATGAAATATCTTAACTCATGTTCTTTTGGAGACACCGTGACTAAACCATTCACTAACTAATTTTTAACTTTGGTTTACTTTCAGAGACTTGGCAACTCTGATATCTCTTTGTCGTCAAACAAAACTTTTAACTCATGTTTTATTTGGAGACCACATGAAAAATACCTTTATCTCTTAAATGATGTATATTTTACCCTGATTATTTTCATCTGGAGATAACCCCACTACTATTGATCTTCCTTTTTTCTACATCTAACGGTCGTCGCCAAGTCTCCAAATCTTCAAAGGAAACTTGAATTCTTCATGAGATTACGCAACTGTTATATCCAAGTTTCCAAGTGTAATTCTCATTTTAAACTTTTATTAGAGACCATGTGATTGATGAACATTTGTCTCAATTCTCCTTTTGTCTCTTAATCGCCAGATCTCATTTGACTTTTCAAACTTTTACAGTGACCTCGCGACTGCCATTGGATCTATTTTCATCCTGTGGTTGTCACCAATTCTCATGATTCTTAACTTAACCCTTGACTTCTTTCACAAATAGGTGATAATAATAACTCTGAAACTGACATATAACTCATGTTTGATTAGGAGACCTCGCAACTATAGAAACTCAGTGTTGCTAGATGATTTTTAAACTGCAGGGTTTATTTAGAGACTTCCTAACCACCGTTAGATTTGACTTGAGATGAGCGATCTACGTTAAGTATCCATATCCACTGAGGTATTTTATTTTTATCAGGAGATAACATGACAAAGTCTTTTTGCTAAGTCTCTAGATAGAATGGAATATTCTTTTCACTTCACAAGACTAAGTGACTAACGTAATAAGCACATGCTTTATTCTCAAAACTTAAGTTATGAAAAAGTAGCTTGAAAATAGAAACTCGACTGAGATATTAGAGTTTTTTTCCATTTTCAAACATAAACAAACCTAGGACTTAGGGTTTTTGACATTTTTCACTAGGTTTATGGTTAAAAACACCATTTGCAGTGATATTTAAGCAATTTTAGACAGGACTTTCAACTCTCGAGCATAGGAATGATAGGGAACTTCAAAATTTTACTGGGCAAACTACAAAAATGGAAATACAACCAACACATCCGAAGGTACTAACTGGCCCAAATTCTATTCAAGGTTCTTGTTCATAGAAATGAGGCATCTAACACAATTAACTCTCGAACTTAACCATTCTCCATTATTCTCAAATGGGCTCCTCCTTATCAACTCACAACACAAAGGTACATTTCAAAAGGCCTACCATCATCCTAGACTGCGCAAAGCATTTGGAATCTCGCAATGTTAACTCCAACTAGAAACTCATGCCAAATCCTCTCATTACAATGTGATTTTTGCAAAACTATGTGAACGTGATCACTTTAGATTTGATATTCTTACATGTAGGTTCTTATTCCTTAAAGCTATGGCTTTGCTAATAATGAAAACAAATTCATTTCCTTTGACCTTCTCTCAATGGCGATGTACTCTTCTAGTTTGGCCATGATTTTTCCAACAAATTTGTGCATTCTATGTAAAATTAAAGTAACTATAATGGCAACACAATATCATTGATTCTATATAGCTGAGGGTTTGAACTTTGATAGAGCTTCTCTAATGCATATGGCACTCTAAGGCTCTTTTAAGTGGATATCATGGAAATGGATCTCTTGGGCTCTTCATATCTATTCCTTCCATGTATTTTACCCTTGGTGACCTTTAGAGAAAATTGGGCTAACCATGGACCCCATTTCTAATCTTTCATTTGTTATACTTCTCAAACTAGGCTTCATGTCATGATTGGAAAAGGGTTTTCTATTTTTTTAGCATGTCATGACAAGGGTTATTTTGAAACAATGAAATGATACCTAAATTCATTTTTTCTCTAGTATTTTCTATCTCTAATTATCCTCCAGGTTTTCCTTTAACATATGTCATGGTTGGGGAACTCATGTTGAAACCTGCAGATTTGAGGGCTCTATGTGTCGAGGATTACTGTAATGTATGTCGCAGCTAATCTTGATCTAGAAAGTTTTCAAAAAACCCTTGCCTCTGTGATGGAACTGCTTCATTTCCCTTTTGTTTATCTCTGTGCATATTTGTATTTGGTAAAAACTGCATGCCCTAGTAAATAGGGGCTATCATGAAAAACCTCACATCTCAAAATCTCATGAATTCTATTATGCAATTTCCTAGGGCTAAAAATACCTTGGATAAACTTATTGTCTATCAAACACTCTCAGTTGTATCTTAAGATTGATGAATCAATATTTTTCTATGCATCCTATTTTTCATGATACATGAATATTTTGTGGTTGAATTTTGTGCCCTTCCAATCATAAATGTGCCTCTTTTTGAAATGCATTTATGTTATTCTTCATGGAATTTGAATGATGTCTATTCATTTGATAGCTTGTGGTATAATGTAACTGGAATTAGACTATCCCTTTTGATGTATGAGAAAGATATGTCTTCTTTTTATCTTTGATTTTTATTTAGAAATTCCTCCTGTGTACACCTCCCTATCACACGTATGTGGTTAAGGTACACTTTTGACTTCTGCATTAACATTCTATACAATCTGACAAACCATCTCTATAATTCCAACAATATTTTCTACAACATATATGTAATAGGGATTTACATTTTCACTATTGTAGCTTGTATCATTGATTAATAACATTATCACTTCTCCTTTTGATATATGGTGTATGTCATTAGTGAAAATTTAATGATGCTTTCCTTGAATGTATTCTTTTTATTGAAAATTGTAATAGCCATATTGATTATAATAGTCACAAGCTCCAGAACAACTTCTCCTTCTTTGATTTGCACTATCACTTTTCATTTGAATTGTGTGATCTAGTAGTCTTTTCTTTAAATTGTTTCTATATTACCATAAATATTTAAATAGATACTTGCAAACCCTAGTTTTTCCTTGCAAATCTTAAATTACTGGTTAACAATGTATATTCAATTCACTGTAACATCATGATTTTATTGTATCTGAAATATTTCATTGAAAGTGTATACCCGTATTAGTCACATTCATATTAATATCTGGTTTCTAACACCTTAACTTTATTTTGTTCAGTGATATTAAGGATGATGTGAACTTTTTATACAATTTTCCTTGTATCCATGATGAAAAGGAAGATCCGTGATGAAAAGGAAGACAAAATATAGATGTGTATACATTCAAAACTACACCTTTATTGATATCTTATGATAAGCCCGATGTCATTCTTCTCCCTTGATATTGTAATATGATATGTATGATGAATCTTCTTGTATCTTCATTGCTTGATGTCTTTTGATATTTCCATCCATTTATGTAAGGCTATAGGAGATATTGTTATACTTATGCATCTTCTTTATCTAGTATATTCCCATTATTTCATCATTGGACACCTCTGTTCTTTCTGTCATGGCTTGAATGACATAGTGCTTGTCCTTTAATCAATCACATGAACCTTGTAGATATGTTTCTCTTGTACCATTGTTTGAATTTTTCTATACTTGAATCTCATCCAGATGTAACTTACTATCAACAATAGGTATCATTTATTCTGAGTATATTTTATGTTGTAGAATATAGCACTAGTATAGTGACAATGTCATTATTTGTGACTCTGATCAAAATAGTCACAAAGGAATATCTATTTTGTCTTTCTGAATCTGGATGTACTTTGTACTTGACACAACATTCACAATATTTACATTACTGCAATCTCCCAAACTGTTACATGCTGAACTCATGCTCCCCTGTAGATTTAATACCATGTTGTTTTCCATGATACTTTATTTTGATCTCCACACTATGATATCTTTGCCACCTTTTTATCATACATTGTTATCATGATTTTCTTTGTATACCATTACAATGGAAATAATTTACCATTTATATGTATGGTGATTTTCAGATTGATCTTATAAGTACCTTTTGCATAGCCATATAGCATCTGATATTTAATTTACATATATTTATAACACCTTAATCAATGTTGAGAATACCATGACCTTTTTGTCTTGTAACAACAATGAAGCTTATGTATATCCTTTTTTTTTTCAATGTAAAAATATACACTTCTACATTGAATGATTATTGTCAATTGTTATGATATTATTAATTGGTCACCTGTTGTTGATCCATTCTATTTTAAACAACAAATGTTTGTACTCTTGTCCCCAAAAATATTGACATGAATGTTATTATTTTAATGATATCTTGCTTGAACAATGGATGCTAAATAAACTGAACATGTTATTGTCATATCCTCCTTTGTAGCTACATTTTGTCCTCTAAAAAACTAACACATTCCATTCAAATGTTATGGATAGGTATAGGATTTGTCATTTCTCAGACTTTTAAGACTAACACTATTTTTTGTATTGCAGCTGCAAGAAAGGTGACCAAGATTTGTATAATATTGAATCCTTAGCTTGTAATCCAGCACATACTTCCTTGTGTGAAGGTAATTTGATTTGTACAAGCCATACTTTCATCAGAATTATTTATGCTTGTTTTAAAAATTGTTATACTTTCACTTCTATTGTTTAGTTGTTCATGAAGTTAGATTTTTCTTGACAGGACTTGTCAACAAATTCTTCATAGCATGTCCATTCTGCTGTGGCTTCTATTATCTTGGGTATGGCTCCTATTTTGGGGAAGGTAAGATTTGGTTTGGTAGATTGTATCTTATGATCATCTTTCTGTGTTCTATAATTTCTATAAAACATTTTGTATGACATTGTCATTTAATATGTTGTGGTAAACAACTTTAGTTTCTAAGTTTTGTTTTTTCTTATTACCTTATCATTAGACCACCATAGAGCCATAGTCTTGCGAGTATGGGAAAATGAATTTTTGACTACTCCAGCCAATGCCCGCCAGTGACCATAAATTTTCTATAGCAGTAGTACTTAGATAGTGGTTTCACAGTTTTCTTATTTTTTCAGGACTTGTGCAAGTATTCCATGTTATAATTGTGTGTTGGAAAAAATACATATGACCATCTTATTGGTTATCAACTCTTACCTAAAGATACATTGGAAAATTTAACCATAAATTCTACTAGATGAGTTCCTGTCCTAAATGCATGCTACTGAATTTGCATCTGCAACATTCTTTA
>MU228059.1:1706774-1728747 GCA_018584345.1 Thuja plicata | reverse complement strand
ATTGTTTTCTTTTGGGAAGGGTGTATTCATGAATTGAGTCTTTTGAATCATAGTTGAAGTGTATAAACTTTGAGTTTGAATCATTCATTGACTGAAAACTTGTCCACCACCCTTACCGTCTGCATCAAAATCAGGAGCATAGAAGTTCCCTAGTGAGTTTGGTTGGGTCCACTACCCCCTCTACACCAAAAAACATGGAAAATAACAAGGGTTTCACATGCCTTGACTATATTTCCACATTTCTACCATATCATTTCCAAATATCTAACAAAAATTTCTCTTCCATTATTCTCTAATGAATGTCCATACCCTATTCTAAAGCTCCCATTTTAGCATAGGTAGAGAGGATGCTGGTAAATGTTGTGGAATTTGGCTTTACACCTGCCAATTGCATTTTCTTGAAAATTTCTAAATCATTTTCAACAATTCCATTTTTTGCATACCTTGCAATCAGTGTCATGGTCCTTAGAATATATTGTTAGAATGAATTTAGAATAACTGAGAGGCCAAAGATATTACCAAGATGAGGGATTCGATCTAGTGCCAGGAACTTTAGATGGTCAAAGTTCAGATGCTGGAAGACCATATGGAAACTGTTTAGCTTCTTGGCTAGAAGCTTTTTGTTCCTCGACTACTAGGATTTTTTTCTATTTTCTATTTTATTTTTTTCTTTGTTCTGATCTCTAAAGTTCTTTCTGGGTTTTAGCCCTTTCTCGGTGTACTGTCATGCTTGACAGATCGTTGTTTTTCTTGTTGCTTCTTGTTTATCTTTCTGCTTCTATGTAAAGGGTTTCAGGGTCCCTTCAAAACCTATTGTTACCTTAATAAAAAACTGAGAGGGGGGGTGAATCAGTTATCCTCAGGTCCAGATGTGCCCATATAAAACTTTATATCACTATAACAACTCAGCTCTGCTCGACAGCAATAAACAACAAAAGTGTGCAGTTTACTGTACTAATGAAATAAGATTAACAGAAACTTAAGAGTAAAACACAACATAAAAATTCACACATCTTGACACCATGATTTAATGTGGAAACCCAATATGGGAAAAACCACCAGTAACATGCTACCAAAATTTCACTCTTCTGAAGTGATGCCCTGTCAAGAGCCAACCCTATTAAAGTTACAAAACACACTATCAAATGTGACTTGTTTAAAGGATTTAATCACCCTGTTAGGAGTGGCCTTGTTAGAGGACTTAGAAAATTCTAATCTTAATGTCACCTTGTTCAAAGGATTTATACAATGACTATTAGGTCAACCTGTTTAAAGAATTTGAATTGATACAATGGTTAGAAAGTAATCAGCAGGTGTGATATCATACATACAACTTACTTTTGTAAATCCAGATCCAATTTCAGCTCTAATTCTAATTCACTGAGTGGCCTCCATTTTCATCTCAATCTTTAGATCTACTTGGAAATCCATGAACCAATCTCTCCACTTCTCTATTCAGCCTTCTTTGTGAGGGTTTGCCAATCAGTCAATTAACCATACAATACTCTTGCATACAACTTCTCCTTACACTTAGATACATAACAATAACCTCTGTAGGTTATATTATACCTCTTCATCTAGGTTAGATAGATATTTTTCTGCTTAATCAAGATCATAGATCTTAGGTTAGGTCAGATCCAATGGATCTTTCCATCATTACATTTAATTTACTTCTCCAATACATTCATTAATTAAAAATTGAATCCATGTGTTAATAATGGTTAATAATGGTTTCCCATGCATTAAATGAGTGTGGAACAATCTTAATTAACAATTCATATCCCAATAAAATCAACTATGTCAGCCAGAGATCTCAAATCTTATCAATTACTAAAATATTGTTTCTCATCTTTCTTTGTCTCCCTCGGCATTTCACTGGTGCTTGGCATCATCTTTGCTTTTCTCGGCATCACCTTTCTCTTTTCTTGGCATCGAATTTTCTTTTCTCAGCATCAACCTTCTAGTGAACTATCAGTGAAAGATAAACAACATATCACTTTTCCAAAATGCCAAATGATCAAGTACCTTGGTGTATACTCATAACTCAACCATTTCCTTGGTCCAAATCTTCATCAATCAATAGATATGGTACTCAAACCTACATCAATAGTCTCATGAGTTAAGTTTTGACATCAATGACAAAATAACAATTTTCTACATTGTAGAAATCTTTCCAGCAATCTCCCTCTTTGGCATTGATGGCAACACTAAACTGTAAAACAATGATTTCCAACCAAAGTTACCATACAATCCAAAAGGTGTGTGTGTTCCTTGATATGAAAAAATCTTCATTCTGATTCTCATCTATAAAATATTACTCCCTCTATGTCTGTAATCACACTAATATCTTTCTGTGTCTGTTCAGCTCCCTCTTCCTCATATTTATTGTTTTTATCAATCATCATTTGTTTTAGCAATAATCTCCCTCCTTTTGTTTTAGTAATCATCTCCCTCTTTGATAACAATGCCAAAGATGTTGACATCTTTATTATGCACATTCATCTTGTTCTAATCTTTGTATCATGCTATTCTGGTCATCTTTGTTTATGACTGATCTTCTTTTCTGTTCTTGCCTTCTACTTCATATTTTTTAGGCAGCATCCTAAAAATGTGACTCATTGTGCATCAATGTGTCAAGTGTTCTGATTAAAACATTTGATGTGATAGTGCCATTTAGAACTAGTTAGCCTCTGCTAGGGGAATCACCCCCAATTTACCTCTTAGATACTCATGAGCATCCTTGGGCAATGCTTTTGTAAATATGTCTGCCAACTATTCCTTAGTGTTCACATATTCCAGTCTCACTTCTGTCTTCTGAACTAGCTCCCTCAAGTAATGATACTTGATAGCTATATGTTTTTTCTTAGAGTGTATTAAAGGATTTTTAGAAATATTAATGGCACTCGTGTTATCATAATATATGACAACTGGTTTTGTGATCTCCTCCTTCATACCTTTCAATAGTATCTTCAACCACACAATGTTTGAACAATTAATTGTTGTTGTCACATACTCAACTTCAGCTATAGATTGTGAGGTGCAATTTTGTTAATTGCTTGTCTAGGAAACTAATCTTTTCCCCAAAAGAAATGCTCCTCCTGTGGTTCTTATTCTATCATCCACATTACCAACCTAGTCAAAATTAGTATAGACTCTGAGTTCAAACTTGTCATTCCTTTTGTAATATAGGCCATAATATTTTGTACCTTTCAAATATCTTAGAATTATTTTCACTGCCATTATATGTGTCTCTTTTGGATTAGCATAAAATCTAGCAACAATTCCAACTGCTAATGGAATATCAGGTCTACTGTGTACAACATATTGTAGCTTACTAATCATTGATCTATATAGTGTTTGATTTACCTCTTTTGTATCATCATTCTTTGTCAACTTCTATCCAGTAGCCATGGGTGTACTCATTGGTTTTGAATCTTCCATACCAAAAGTTTTTAGTATCTCCTTGACATATTTTGATTGAGTAATATAGATACCATTCTTCATTTGATGTATTTGTAAACCAACAAAGAATTTTATCTCACCAAACATAGACATTTCAAATTTAGTTTTCATCTCTTTTGAAAATGCTTTGTATATCATATCTTGTCCATTGAATATGATGTCATCAACAAACATTTTGGCCAATAAAATTCCTTTACCTTGCTTTGTTTTCAAACACAGATTGCTATTGTCATTTGTTCTTGCAAATCCAATCTTTATCAGATAATTTTGCAATCTTTCATACCATGCTCTTGGTGCTTGTTTCAATCCATATAATGACTTGTGCAGTCTACAAACCATGTTCCTCTTGCTTGGGTCAACAAATCCTTCATCTTTTTCAATATATACTTCCTCTTGTGCATAACCTTTGCATACCAGTCTTGACTTATTCCTTGTTACCTCTCCATGTTCATTTAGCATGTTTCTGAACACCCACTTAGTACCAATTACTTTTTTGTTGTCAGGCCTTGGTACTAGTGTCCATGTATTTTTCTTTTCAATCTAGTATATCTCTTCATTCATGGATTGAATCCAGTCTTCATTGTCTAAAGAATCTTTTACTGTCTTAGGCTCAAAATCACATAGTGAACATGTGTCTTCTCTTAATTTGTTTCTTGTCATAACTACAAAATCCTTTTCTCCTATGATTTGACCAGGTTTATGGTGTCTTCTCACATATTTTTCCAAAGGAGGCTCTTTCTCAGCTTCATTTTGATCATTAATGTTTAGTTCAAGGTGAAACTGTGACTCAGCTTCTCCATCAGATAGCTCGACAGTCACCTCCTATTGCCCGGTAATTTCATTTTGTGTTTTGTTAGGTGCAGACTGTTTCTCAGCAACTTCATTCTCAGTTTCATTAGAATCCTCCTCTTTAGGATAAGTGAATGATCTATAACTTTTAGGATCAATCATGCTTTCAACTTCATTTTTCTCTGCATATTCATCAATTCTAACATTTTCACTTTCCACAATTTTGTTTGTGTTAGAATTTAAGCACTTGTTTGCCTTACTCTTAGTAGAATATCCAAGAAATATGCTTTCTTCTCCTTTAGCATCAAGTTTACCATTTTTGTTATCCTTCAGTATAAAATGTCTACTCCCAAAGACTTTAAAATAAATTATAGTAGGTGCATATCCATACCACAATTCATAAGGTGTGGTATTTGTACCTTTCTTGACTTGAACTCTATTCAGGGTATAAAATGCTATACTTACAGATTCTCTCCAATATTTCTATGCAACATTTTTCTCCATCATTAATGTTCTGGCACAATCCTTGATAGATCATTTTCTTCTTTCAACTATATCATTCTATGGTGGTGTCCTTGGTGTGGACATTTGTCTTTTTATCCCTCGTTCATTGTAGAACCTATTAAACTCATTAGAAATGAACTCACCTCCTTTGTTAGATCTCAGACATTTCAGACTCTTACCTATTTCCTTTTCAACTTTTTCCAAGTACCACTTAAATAACTGAAATGCATCAGATTTTTCTTTAAGAAACATAATAGTCATCATCCTAGAGTAGTCATCTACAAATATAATAAAATATTTGTCTCCACAGTAACTTTTCTCACCAATAGGTCCACAAAGGTCAGTATGAACCAATTCCCAAATATTCTCAGAAGTATGAGTTTTGCTCTTAAAGCTAGATTTAGTCATTTTCCCCAATTGACATTGCTTACACATTGCATTCTCAGGTTTCTTTAACTTAGGCATCTCTCTAACCTTTTTCAATTTACTTATGCTTACAAAGTTATCAAAGTTAACATGACATAGCCTCTTATGCCATAACCAAGCATCATTATATTGTGCAAACAAGAATGTCTCTTTAGCTAAGTCTAGATAAAATAAGTTACCTCTAGTATGCTCACCACTTCCAACTAATTCTCCATTGGCATCATAGATCTTTTCTTTCCTGTGATGGAATTCAACTCTATAACCAGAAGTGTTCATCTGTGCAACACTCAACAAGTTATACTTAAGATCATCAACCTAATATACATCATCACATCTAATCTTGTCAGTCAATTGAATTGATCCTTTCCCTTTAACTCTACAAGGTGTATCATTACCAAACTTAAAATATCCACATTTACATTGATCTAAGGTTTCAAATTTGTCCTTATCACCAGTCATGTGATGTGAACAACCACGATTAATGATCCAATGATCACCTTTACTCATATAAGAAATTAGTGCATTTTTCTCATCATCATCAGAATCATCTTTCATTGAAACATACACAACTTCTATATCATTTTCATCAGATTTATCAGATTCACTATCAAAAGCTTCTTCAACTATATAACAAGTTTTCTTACCTTTGTCTTTGTAATCCTTGTACTTTCTGTAGTCTTAGTCATCCTTTCTATCTTTGTAATTGATGTCTCTTCTTTCATCTTTCTCATTCTTATTAGGACATCTAGTAGCAATATGACCAACTTTGTTACAAGAAAAACAAATAATAGGAAGTTTACCTCTGAATTTTCCTTTTCCTCTAGCTAGTCTTCTTGCCATAGGTTCCTCAAGCTCTTCTAGATCATTATATGAAGTGTCACTACCATTGATCACACATTTCTTTCCTTTGCTTGATTTTTTGATGACCATCTGTGACTTGAATGTAGATTCAATAGTTTGTGGAGTATATTTGTCAAAATTTGACATCTCCAAAGCAGTTTGTCTGCCTACCAAACTTTCCAGAGTCAAATTGTTGTTAGGAGTACATCTCAGTTCTTGAATTACAAATACTCTAATATCATAAATAGGAAGAAGTGTTCTTAGCACCTTGCTCATGATAGTGTCATCATCAATGGTTCCCTTAGCTCCTCTAATATCATTTACAACTTCCTTTATCCTATAATAATATTGCACTATATTTTCTCCTTCTTGCATTTTTAAATCATCAAACTTACCTCTCAAGCTTTCATATTTGGATCTTAGTACATTCGTATCACCTCCATAAAGGGTTTGAAGAGCATCCCACATCTTCTTTGCACTTGTACAGTCCTTGATGTCCTCAAATTAATGATAGTTCAGAGATGATGCAAGTTCCAACATTGCTTGATTATGTTCATGATTTTCTCTTAATTGTGCAGCATTTAGAACTCTAGTAGGGGCTACATATTCTGTTTCAATATGTCATTT
Source organism: Thuja plicata (assembly GCA_018584345.1). Classification (NCBI taxonomy): domain Eukaryota; kingdom Viridiplantae; phylum Streptophyta; class Pinopsida; order Cupressales; family Cupressaceae; genus Thuja; species Thuja plicata. The sequence goes on along the minus strand of MU228059.1, from coordinate 1,722,099 downwards.
AGCAGAATCACCAATAATAGCCAAGTGAAGTTTCATCAAACTTTGCCATGCAGAAAAGTTGTCCTTGTTAATCTTCGGTCCATCTCTTTTATACATCTTGATATTTATCTCCAAGTACCTTAAAACTATTTCAAGAGAACAAAGCTCTGATACTAATTGTTAGAATGAATTTAGAATAAATAAGAGCGGGGGTGAATCAGTTATCCTCAGGTCTAGATGTTCCCATATAAAACTTTATACCACTACAACAACTCAGATCTACTTGCCGGCAATAAATAACAAAAGTGTGCAGTTTACTATACTAATGAAATAAGCTTAACAAAAACTTAACAGTAAAACACAACATAAAAATTCACACATTTTGACACCATGATTTAACATGGAAACCCAATATGGGAAAAACCACCAGTAATATGCTACCAAAATTTCACTCTTTTGAATTGATGCCCTGTTAGGAACCAACCCTATTAAAGGTTACAAAACACACTGTTAATTGTGACCTGGTGAAAGGATTTAATCACCCTGCCAGGAGTGGCCTTGTTAGAGGACTTAGAACATTCCAATCTGAATGTCACCTTGTTCAAAGGATTTATACAATGACTGTTAGGTCAACCTAGTTAAAGGATTTGAATTGATACAATAGTTAGAAAGTAATCAGTAGGTGTGATCTGATACAAACAACTTACTTTTGCAAATCCAGATCCAATTTTAGCTCTATTGCTAATTCACTGAGTGGCCTCCATTTTCATCTCAAACTTCAGATCTTCTTGGAAATCCATCAAGAAATCTCTCCACTTCTCTATTCAGCCTTCTCTGCTAGGTTTTGCCAATCAGTCAATTAACCATGCAATATGCTTGCATACAACTTATCCTTACACTCGAATACATAAAAATAACCTCTGTAGGTTATATTATACCTCTTCATCTAGGTCAGATAGATATTTTTCCGCTTAATCAAGATCGTAGATCTTAGGTTAGGTCAGATCCAATGGATCTTTCCATCATTACATTTAATTTACTTCTCCAATACACTCATTAATTAAACATTGAATCCATGCATTAATAACATTTTCCCGCGCATTGGGGGCAATTACAACAAGAGGTATTGAACACTCTTGATAAGGGTGAGATGAGAGGAGGAGAGCGAGCGGCTGGAGGGAATTCGAATCCCCCTTTGGGCATGAAACCTACTAGAGAATGATTGCAGACGAATGTAGGTGAAGGCAACAGGATTATCAAGGGAGGAGAGAAGGATGCAGAAGTGGACAAAGATCCAGATCACAATCATCCTCAAGAAGGAGGTAAACGGAACTTTTTGAACAATGAAATGAGCGGGAAAGAGACCTCTAGCAATGTTTAGATATTGTCCGTGCCAGTGATTCAGGAAAAGGTAAAAGATGCAGCAGTGGAGGGCTCCACAAAAGAGACAAGGGAGGACACTCCTCTATCGAGAGTCCAAATCAGTGAAGATTCACAAAAGATAACGAAAGGTGATGGTAAGTCTTCTGAAGCAAAAGATGGTCAACCTTTAGTTAAAAATATTGATAATGGAAGTTGGTCCTCTCTTTTTGGTGTGAAACCTACTGGGAAATCTTCTTTTCCCCTTGTTGACATTACGTCGGATCCTGGGAAAGGAATATTTAGTATTTCCCTCCCTGATTCACTGGTTGATCATACAGTTGCTTCAATGAAAAATATTTTAATAAGAAATTTTATGGGCCCAAGACCTAACATTGATACCGTTAGGGCTTATGTAGAAAGGAAATGGAGGTTAAAAGGTCAAGTTGACATAGCTTCCCTACCAAAAGGCTTTTTCACTTTTGAGTTTTCTAGTTCTGAAGATCTTTCTGTAGTTCTGTGTGGGGGTCCTTGGATGTTTGGTAAATCATCTTTGGCTCTTCAAAAGTGGGGGACTAATATGGATCTCAATATGGATATGTTTGAATCAGCCCCAGTGTGGGTTTGATTCCAGGGACTTCCTCTGGAATACTGGCATGAAGATGTCTTTTCGAGATTGGCTCGCTCATTTGGGGAACTCTTAACCATAGACCCAATGATAGCTGCTAAGACTAGATTAGTCTATGCTAGAATCTGTGTCAACATTAATCAAAAGATAGATCTCCTAGAAGTTATTTCTATTAAATCAAAGCTGGGAACTTATAATCAAGTTGTTGAGTTTCAAACAATCCCATTTGCCTGCTTTACCTGTAAAAAATCGGGTCATTGGGCAAAACAATGTCCTCTTAAACCTTCTATCAAAGCTAAAAAGAAAGATTCAAGGGTTGTTTGGAAAGAGAAAAAGTCTGCCTCTCTTCCAATCCCTTCAAATGTTTTAGAAGAGAAAAAATCAATAGAAGATCTAAACGCTGATCTAACAAATCAAACAGAGGAAGACATTCTTTACTTATCAGTTGATAAAGATTTACCTCAGATCCTGGAGTAGGAGGACCCAATTAAAATAGAACAAGGGAAAAAAGTGGATGATTCCCTAATGGATCCTCAAAGCCCTCTAGCCAGGAATAGGGAGAATGATCTCCAGCCCCAAAATGTTTTTATGGAAGTTGATGTTGAAAAGGATCCACAAGTCTCAAGCATAGTACAACAAAATGAGAATGGTTTCACCCATGAAATAAATGGTCAGGGAGTAACAGTTGTGGATAAATTGGGATCTTCACCTTCTATGAAAGAGTAGGCTATATCTGGTATTAATGGGAATAGTAGTAAGAGCTGGTCTGAAGTCAGTGAGGAGGTCAATCAAAAAGAAAGTTTTGATGATTTGTCTCCTACTTCAGAAAAGCAGGAATCCCAATGGTTTGAGGTGAAAAATAATAAGAAGGACAAAAAACCCTCTAAGAAAGGAGGATTTAATCTTAAAGCTCGAGAATCAGGGAAGAAGGCAGAAATAACCCCTCTAGGGGGAGTCTAGACCAGAAGGAAAAAAGAAGATGTAGTATCACCCCAGGGAGGAAGAGGTAGACCTTCTCAAAAAGCTATAAGAAAGCTAGAAGCAAAATAGAGTATTGTGGATGGTAAACAATCTACTATCCCTAAGATTTGTTCCCCAACTCATTAAATGAAGATTATATCTTGGAATATTAGAGGTCTAAATAGTCCTCATAAACAAGATGTTCTTAGAAATTTGGTAAGAGACTCAAACCATGATATTATTCTTATCCAGGAAACTAAAATGTCTAGAGAGAAAGTTGATAAAATTAACCCTTTTAAGAATGGTGGTAGTATTGGCAGTGACTCTGATGGTGCCTCTGGTGGTGTTGTGATTTTCTGGAACAATGCTATTGTAAATTGCAAGAAGATTCACGTTGAGAAGAAAATTATACTTATTTGTGTAAAACATATTAAACTGGAATGTTCTTGGAACTCATGAATATTTATGCCCCTAATACAAAAAGTGGAAGGCTCAGATTCTGGAAAAGACTTAAAGAAATTAGGAATGACTTCCAGGCAATTAGCTAGATGGTGATGGGGGACTTTAATACTCCCCTGCTGGTAGGCGATAAAATGGGTGGTGCTCTTTCTCAATTTGATAGCAGAATGGATCTTATGGAGTATATTAATGATCAATCCTTTTTTGATATGGAGCTGGAAGGTATTTCCTATACATGGTCGAATAGAAGAACTGGTGTTGATCTTATATAGGTGAAACTTGACAGAACCCTCCTCTCTATTGATTGGCTGTCTAATTTTTCCTGTTCCTTATCTTCCTCTATTAGGATTGGTTTTGACCACTTCCCAATAATATTTAATGCTAATATCTTGAATGGTAAAAAGAATATCCCGTTTCACTTTGAGAAGATGTGGTTAGCCCACCCCAACCTAAAAGACAACATATCTAAATGGTGGAACTATAATCAGGAAGGCACTGCTATGTATAAGATAGCCAAAAACTTGAGTAATGTTAAGAAAAATATTAAAATTTGGAATAAGGAAGTCTTTGGGGACATATTCAAGGATTAAAATATCAAAAAGGAAGAGATCAAGACTATTCAAGAGATTATTCAAAAAGAGGGTCTCTCAAAGGAGTATAGATGTATGGAGAATGTCTTGGTGGTTGAATATCATAACATCATTTCTAAAGAGGAGTCCTTTTGGAGGCAAAGATCAAGAGCACTCTGGCTTAAAGATGGGGATAAAAATACTAGATTTTTTCACATGAAAACTTTGAAACACAAAGCTATCAATAGAATCTCCTCCTTAAAAGTTAACAATCAGATTCTGGATAAGGAAGAAGAGATAAGAAAGGAAATGCTTCATTCCTTCTCTCGTCTACTAACTAGAGATGATATGATTGATCCCCAGAACCAAAATGAAATTCTCTCTACTATTCCTTCTATGATAGACAGTAATACCAACTCCAGACTTAAGGCTATCCCAGATGAGAAGGAAATTAGAGATGCAGTCTTCTCCTTTAAAGGCAAAAAACTCCAAGCCCTGATGGATTTCCCCTTTTCTTTTTCCAACAGTTTTGGGAGATCATTGGTCAGGATGTTCTCAATGCTGTTAAAGAATTTTTTGGTACTAAATCTCTTCTTAGAGAACTTAATGCCACATTTTTAGTTCTTGTTCCTAAATTCTATGGTGCTAATACGGTGGAATCCTTCAGACCAATCAGTCTTTGTAATGGAATATATAAGATTATAGCTAAAGTTATGACATCTAGATTGATTTCTCTTCTGCCTTCAATAATATCCCCTTAACAGAATGGATTTGTTCCTAGGCGAAAAATCCTAGATTCCATTGTGGTTGTTCATGAGAATATGCACTCCCTTGAAACTGCCAAGAAATAGGGCTTTCTCATGAAATTGGATTTATCTAAAGCCTATGATAGGGTTGACTGGCTGTTTCTCCAAAAAAATTTAAGAAGCTTTGGTTTCAATGCAGGGGTCATCAAATTGGTTAATCAGCTGGTCTCTACTGTGTCTTCCTCTGTGATTGTGAATGGTGGTTCTTCCAATTTTTTCAAACCTTCTAGGGGCCTAAGGCAGGGGGACCCTAAATCTCCTATTTTGTTTGCTATATTGGCTGAAGGGTTGCGAAGATATATATCTAAACTTGTTAATTTTGGCCTTATATCTGGTCTCTTCCCCTCTTCGGCCAGGACCTCCTATTCCCATTAATAGTTTGTTGATGATACTCTTATTATGGGTGAAGCTACTGTGAAAGAAGCTAGGAATGTTAAAAAAGCTTTATCTGTTTATACCTCGGCAACTGGCCAGTTCATCAATTGGGATAAGAGCTCCATCTTTTTTATCAATACTCCTCTAGAGAGACAAAATAAGATGTCTAAAATTCTTGGTTGTAGCATTGGTGATCTTCCCTCTTCATACTTGGGGCTCCCTCTCTGTTCAAAACCTCCAGATATCTTCTGGAACCAAATTGTTGATAGATTTAATAGGAAGTTAGCTGGTTGGAAAGGTGCTCTCCTTAGCAGTTCAGGTAAACTTCAGCTTTTGAAATCGACATTACAAAATTTGCCAGTGTATGCCTTAAGCCTTTTTAAGATCCCCCATAAGTATGCAATGGTGCTTGAAACTATCCAAAAATGCTTCTTATGGACTGGAGTTGAAGATAAAAAAAGGCTCAGTCTGATAGCCTGGGAAAAAGTTTGTAAGCCTAAAAATAAAGGGGGTTTGGGGATTAGACCTATTAAGATTATTAATAAGGCTCTTTTGGCAAAGCAGGTTTGGAGAATATTTGGTGATTCTAAACAATGGAATAGTATAATTAAGAACAAATACCTCACCAACTCTAATAGCTTGAAGGACCTCCTAAACAATGAAGATAGAGTTAATGGTTCCTACATCTGGAATAGTTTATGCTCTTCCATTGATCTCTTGAGAAAAGGAATAAGATGGAAATTGGGAGATGGGTCCACCATTGAATTCTGGGATGATCCTTGGATTTATGAATATCCCCTATCAGAAAGACAAGAGTGGAAGGACTTTATTACCCAAGCTAAAAATACTTTTGGATATAAAGTCTCCAACTATAGGAATAAAAATTCCTGGAAGGATCTCTCTAGCATTGATAGAAGTTTATTACCCCTTATGATAGACTTGCAGTCCTGGATCAGTGAAGGTAATCTTCCAGATAAGATTGTTTGGAACCCTTCTACTCATGGTGAATTCACGGTGGCCTCTACCCGCTCCCTTGTGTTCTCCAAGGAAATTAAGCCCCAATGTGCTACCATCTGGTATAAACTCCTTACTCCTAAGATTAACTTTTTCTTTTGGATTCTTATCTAGAATAAGCCTCTTACTATTGAAATTTTGGTTAAAAGAGGATTCTCTCATGTTAATAGATGGAGTCTTTTCTTTGATCAAGCTGAATCCTGTGATCACCTCATGATCCATTGTAGTTTTACTAGGAAAGTTTGGTCTTTGGTTTTTCAAAATTGGAATCTGGCTTGGTTCTTTCCTAACTCCTGGCAGGACTTTGTTACTCAATGGAGATGCCCTTTTGATAATGAAATGGCTAGACAATTTTGGAATCTTATTCTGCCTCATCTTCACTGGAGTGTCTGGAAGGAAAGAAATAATAGAATCTTCAGAGAGAAAAGCTCTAAACCTGAAATTATCTTCAACATAATATCTAGATCTTTAAAGGAAAATTTCAGCTCTGCTATAAACAATAGCAATAGAAAGTATAGTACTCTCATCCCGGAGGTCAACTGGTCAACTTGGAACTTTCCTCTCCTCAAAAACCAAGGTTGTTCCCAAAGAGAATTATGTATCTAGACTGCTCCTCCAATTGGCTGGGTTAAAGCCAATTTTGATGGAGCCTCTAAAGGCAACCCGGGTGTGTCTGGGGGAGGGGGCATCATCAGAGATAGCTCTGGTAATTTTCTACATGCAATATCAATCCCCTTGGGTTTTCAATCTAATCATAGAGTCGAGGCCTTGGCGGCCCTTAACACTATCCTGCTGGTGGAAGAAATGGGATTCAAAAGAGTATGGCTCAAAGGTGACTCTTTAAATATAATTAACAATATTAAAGATATCAACCCACCTTCTTGGACTATAGATCATATTATCCTCAAAATTAAATCTATAGTTAAATCCTTTGAAGTGTTCCATATATCTCACAATTATCGGGAGACTAATCAGGTAGCTGATTGTCTTGCCAATATTGGAGCCAAAAGTGATGGAATTCAAAAATGGAAAGGCACACCTATGAGTAATGAAGTGGTCAAATCAATTATCAATTATGATAAAATCAGGTATAAAGAAGGTATCATTAAAAGGGTTGTTAATGACTCTAATTAACTCATCTCAGATTGGGAGGAGTTGGAATGACGGCCAAAACAAGGTGAAGTACATATCCAAGATTGGGCTTTTAACCCTAATTATGAAAGCACAAACTTTAATGCATGCAGCTATTATTATTTCTATCTGTGGCCAGTTTGAGCATGTGAAGAGGAATGCAACTAAGATTAAAAGCTCTAACCAGATTGAGATTAATCAAAACAATAACGTTTCCCAGCCTAAGAAAAAAGAGCAGGTGAAGATCGTAGTCATGGGTGGTGATCTCAGAAGGGAAGAGCCTATGGAATGCAAGTGGAAGAAGGAAAAGGAAGTGTGGAGTATTTTGAAAAAATGTCAGGTTCACCATTTTCTTAAGATATTTCATGGTTTTGATTCTGAAGTTTCTAAAGCCTTCGCAGAGGGATGGGATAAGGGCATGGTTAATATTGCGGGAAAATCTTTCAGACTCAGCCTCGAGGTCCTATCTGACATCACTGGTCTTCCGTTGGATGGGCTGAATTACTCTAAAGAGGTGAAAGTGGGAACCAGGGCTTACAATAAATTTCCTGTCACTGATGAGGAGAGGGCTCTTTTGGTGAAAGGTAAGAAAGACTATGTCGAAATGGAAAATATTGATAAAATTTGGGGCTCTGTTCTTAAAGTTATAATGGAATACTTTACTCTTGAGGGTAGATTCTCTAGGGTCTATAATTATCACTTTGCCCTAGTTAATCATTTTAGACATGAGATTCATATTTCCTTCCCATTCTTTCTCCTCTAGTCACTTAACCAGAGCATTTCTGATTACAGAATGAAGAATGCCCCTATTCTCCATGTTGGTCTTATCCTCCTTATAGCTGATTATGCCATGGATCATATTCCTGACCCTATCCCTGCCCAGATTAGAAAGAGGAAGTCTGTGGGGTCTCTATCTAAGTCATCTAAATCCAAGAAAGCCTCTCTACCCTCTAAGCCGTATCCTTCTAAGTCTTTGGTTGAAATGAAGAATGATAAGCATCTTAGTGGTGCCTCTGGTTCAGAAAAGAATGTTCTAGACACCCTTGCTAGTCCTTTCCTCCAGGAATCTGATGGTGAGAAGCACATCCCTCAGGAAATAGAATTTGAAGAAGCCTAGAATCACCAGATGGATCCTATTGCTGAGATTTCCCCCACCATCTAGACCCCTGTGGTGAATAATTTGAAGGATCTTGAAATTACAAATGGCAAGGAAAACCCAGAGAAAGTCGTGACATCCTTAAAATAGGGGAAAAACTTAATTCTGTTTTAGAGAATGCTAATTTAGAAAGAAATGAGAATAAAGAGATTGAGGTTGAGAAGAAAAAAGAAGCTGAAATTAATAGTAATACTGATAATTTGGGGGACAATAGTTTCAAGGTTCTGGAAGAGGAAAATCTGGAGTCCCATGACTCTCCTAGCTATGTGAAGGAAAATATGGAAGAAGAAAGTGACAGAAATCTTCAAGGTAGAACGCCTTAGCCTCTTCAAAGAGATATTTGAAGGTTGGATTCTGAGGTCAGAAGGACCATTATTATGTCTCCCCTGGAGATTGCAAAAAATAAATCTATCTATAGCTAAAATTTGGATAAGTGGGTGCAGAGTGACCTGGTTGAACTTAAGAATAGATGCATCAAGCTGAAAAATAAGAGCTCTTTGATTGAAGAAACTATGACTAATCTCAGAAATGATTTTCCTCATAATGTCAATATTCCTATTCATGATCATGGCTCTGAAATTGATGAAAAAATCAAAAAAGATATTGAATTAGCCATGATACCTATCTAGAAGAAAATTAGCGGGAATGAAGAAATGCTTAGACATTTGCTTACGCTGGTGAATACTGGTATGAGGGCTACTCTAGAAAATATGATGTCTCTGAGCAACTGGCTGGAAGGAAACAAAGACATCATTGAACATTCTGATATTTCCCAGCAGATGGGACCAGGTACTCACACAAGATCAAAGAAGTAGAAGGTTGAAGATCCAGAATTCCAGAAGCTGAGAGAGAATGTGATGACAATGAAGACTCAGCTAGAGGATTCTGAGAGTTTCCTAAAAACTCTGTTCTGATCTTGGTGCTGGCGGTTTTTCTATCTATTTTCCTTCTAGTGTTTTTTTTGTTTTTTTCTTTTCTTATGCTTATTGCTAAATCTGGGATCTATCCCTTTTTAGCCTGCTACCTTCCTTCGGGTAGCCTGTTGTTCTCTGGGCTCTAATGCCTTTCTTTTGTCAGCTTTGTTAAAGGGTTTCGGGGTCCCTTCAAAACCTATTTTTACCGTAATCAAAAACATTTTCCCGTGCATTAAATGAGTGTGGACCAATCTTAATTAACAATGTATATCCCAATAAAATCAACTATGTCAACCAGAGATCTCAAATCTTATCAATTATTAAAATATTGTTGCTCAACTTTCTCTATCTCTCTCGACATTTCACTGGCACTCGACATCATCTTTGCTTTGCTCGACATCACCTTTCGCTTTGGTCAGCATTGACTTTGCTTTGATTGACATCGACCTTCTAGTGAGCTATCAGTGAAAGATAAACAATAGATCACTTTTCCAAAGTACCAAATGATCAAGTACCCTAGTGTATACTCATAACTCAACCATTTCCTTGGTCTTCTTGTTATCCTATTCTTCAAATCTTCATCAATCAATAGATATGGTACTCAAACATACAACAATAGTCTCACTAGTTAAGGTTTGACATGAATGAAAAAATAATAATTGTCTATATTGTATTAATATTTCCAACATATATCAACAAAAAGTGTAATCCTAATGCTACAAAACACTCTCAACTATTGCTATGGTTCACTCTATGTTGGTGCGACAAACCACAGTCACCTCCAAACTCATATGATTTAGTTCTAATGTGTTCTATGACTGCTACAACACCTTCAATGGGTATGTAGACCTATATGGAAATATCCAATCATGCACAACACCCCAGTTGGATGTCAATATGGTATGGCACTTCAGTAAGAACTTCTAGACCTATACAATAGTTTTGGTTTCACTGAGATTGCTGATAACATTCACTTCCATAGTAGAATATTCTTAGTGTCTCCTATTCCAACCCTTAGATAGTCACAACAATATCCCACAAGTTTTTAGACACCAATCATAAAAGTGAAAGATCTTCCAATATACTTTCACTAACAAGGAAATCACTATAGCATTTTTTCCAATTATTAAACACCTCACATAATTGACAAACTCTCTGGTTTGTCACTGTATTAATCAATATGTATAGATCGACTCCATACAGTGGATTGATGTGGCAATTGTTATGGGTGATGGTCTTCCCCAAATAAAGAAGTCTTTGCAGTTGACAAATGAAAGTTTACAACATAAATCCATGTTGTAGTTTATTGGAAATTGCCTTGTGTGGTATGTAATAATATCAATGGAACTTTGATGACTTCGATTATCTCAAGCATTGGATTTAATCTTCCTATTTCTTTCTACTGTTATAAGATGAATTATTTGTATCTTAGATAGTTTTCTCAAATATATGCCTTATGATTTATCCTACTGTTTATGTATAGTTTGTTTTTATTTATTTCTCTTATATGATATAATCTAGAGCAATACTTCATAAATCCTAATCTTGCACCTTCAAACTGTCCTAACAGCACACTAGCATAAGTGACCAAGTTAGACTAGGGTCTAATAGAATGATCCAAAGATGGTTATGTAGGATAGATGCAATCACTTTATAGTCTTCAAACTCTTTGAATCAATCAACAAATTGGTCCCAATTCACTTTTGTAATGTTTTTGCACACATTCCTCCCTCTCGCTGGCTAAATACATACTAAATATTTAGCCTAGGGCATCAATTTTGAAGTAGAAGATCTACTCCCTTAACTCTAAGCCTTTGGAATATTATAGTACATTGCCTTAAATTACATTTCACCTAGTGGCATCAAATTCCAATGGTGAAAATGTAAGTTAGGACCACATCTTCATCACAGACCCCAATTATTGTGCTTTTTAGACATGCAGTCACAGTTTTCCTTCTAACTCATGCAAATGGAAACCAAATCAACCCAAATCAAATGAAGAAGAAATTTAATTAATTAAAAAATGTTATGGGATCACTTGATCAGATGATGGGATCTATACCCAACAGTACAACTCAGGAATTGCTTAGAAAATAGTGGTTTTTCATTAAAACTTGCTTTAGAATGTATCCTCTGTCTATCTCTCAATTAAGTCTTTGTTTGAAACTTTGAACACAACTCTTGGAAAAAATTAATTCCTCTCATTCAAGGATGGAATTTGAGTGCACTTTATGAGTGCAATGTGGAGTTGGATAGATGGTTGAGTATTGGTATTTTTTGCTTGCTGTTGCATATTAGTGATCACTGTCATTTTTGTTTCATTTGTTTTGTTTGTGTAGAGAAGCAGATATAACTAAGGATTTTATTGAGAAGCTTTTAAAAGCTGGTGTGAATGTCATTTTAACAAAAAAATGAATAGATGACATGTTTCTAAAGGTGTACTTACATGCAGTCTCATATAATGAAACTAGTAATGTTACTGTTGTTTGGATTAGTTGGCTAATGTTTGTTGATTTTTTCTTGGTGTAGTACTTTGTTGAAGTTGGTGCAATTGCTGTGTGTCATGTATGTAAGGAATACTTGCATCATGTTTCCAAGGAAATGGGTGCTACATAGGTAGTGAACTTATTCTGTTAGCTTTTTAAACAGTGGCAATTTTTTTTTCTAGAGTAAAAGTTCACAAAGTAATATGTCTATTAAGGACAGTTTCATATTATACTAAACGGGAAACAAAAAATTAGTAATTATAGAAGTATGCCAAAAAAAATACCCATTATTAAATGCCTTTAAAAGCTTCCACACATCACTTTTTTGCCTCACAAAATCAAATCAATGTTGGGGAGTGAGAAGAAGCTCCAGTAGTAGCTTTTGGTGCATCTACAACATCATTGTAGTTAGGTTCCCTTGGATAACTATCAAATCACTCTAAAAGCTTCAACACATCACATTTTTGCCTCACAAATTCTAATCAATGTTGGGGAGTGAGTAGAAGCCCCACCAGTAGCTTTTGGTTCATCTACAACATCATTGTGGTTAGGTCCCCTTGACTAACATCAAATCCTACATTAGTTATACTCACCTCCTCCTCGACTTCCATTTTATCAATCTCATGTATGGATTCTAGCATCTGATTATTTGTACCACAACCTTTTTCTTGAGTAATCTCCAATTCAAGCTAGTATAACATTATCATACCCTTAATCTGGGAATGGATGGTCAGCAAGGGATGAATCTGACAAATTGAGCAATATGACTCATTAGCCTTGACTTTAACACCAGTAGAGCTTGATGATAAGTCAAAATTTAGTTTGCTCATTGCCTTTGATCTGAAAATAATATAGAAGAAACTGGATGATTGGGGTCATGGTGTTTCCTTTGTCATAGTCAAGGAGTTTTCTAAATACCTTAGAATTGTGAATTATTCAAGTTCTATGGTGCAGAGTAGTAGGTACTAGGGACTATATTATTGTTGAGGAATGCCTTAAATGATCTAGAACATTTTGGGGAATCCTTAGGATTTGAATTGTTTTGTTGTTTGATCTAGATTTTTTGACATTTGATCCTCCATTTTTTGTGTATGGGGGTCATAAGAGGCATAAATGCATTGTAAAATAGTTAGAAAAGTTCTCTCATTGTATCCTTAACTATTTTAGTGGTAGTGACAGAGTAATGGTTTCTAAGTTGCAGAGTCACATTATAGATGTGAGGAGTGAGTTTTAGACATTGTTATGACACTTGAAAGCCTTAGGAGCATTGTAACACCTTTATAATTTGACCATGATAGTGGAACGAGGAGCACTTATTCACTCTTGCTAGAGTTTTCACCCATTGAAGGGTTTCTCCTGGGTGACTTTCTTGTTGCAGTCATTATGTATGGGTTCTCTTGTATGTTATCTTATTGTTATATGTTATTTAATGCTTTACAAACAAGATGAGCATATTTTAATTCTAAATAGCATTCATTTGAATTTGGATTTCAATGTTTCAAAATTGTTTTTCAGAATTGACAATGACATCTATAGTCGGTGAAAGCTAATGAAATCATGTATAAGAACTATTCTTAGAAAGTTGCCTGCATTTAATAATAAGTATTCTGGGTAGAATTTTATCCCATAATTATTGAAAAGGTTTCTCAATCAGTTCCAGGTATTCTCAGTCGTAAGACAATCTATGAAATATGATTTCATTAACGAGATCAATAAACACCCTCTTTTGTTAAAATGGTATGATTATTCTTTAAAGGGTACTAGCTCAATGGAAGAGCACCTACTTTATAAGTAGGAGGATGGTGGTTCTATTCCATCATGCCCTAATATGACTAAATAAATGACTAAATATATGACTAAATAAATGACTAATAAATGACTAAATAAATGACTAAATAAGTAACAAATTCAATGACCAAATAAATGACTGAATCAACAACCAAATAAATGACCAAATAAATGACTAAATCAATGACCAAATCAATGACCAAATAAATGACCAAATAAATGACTAAAATAGTTTATTCATAAATTTGGTCATGAGATAAATGACCGTAAATAAACTATCACTGATCATGTGACCAAATTTGGTCATTTATCTACAATTTTTGGTAGTTTATTTGGTTATATATTGTTGTTTTTGTACTAGTGCTTGTAACTAGAATCATGATGACTTACTTCAGCACATGCTTGGATATGAAAGAAATTTTTCTCATATTCAACACTATGTGTATTACAAACATTTAGGAGAATCATTATGAACTATAATCTCTGATTTCATATTTGGTTCATCGTGGGAAAATTCATTCATTTCCATGCTACAATAATTTTCAAAATCAAAACACTAGAGGAAGATTTATCATTAGAGAAGGGTATTGACTCAAAATTTTTATCCTGGTCACCATAGTCACTCATTTCACAATCTAATACATCATTCAAAACCTTTGGAATATCACCTAATTCTTCAAATAAAGGATTAGAAACCATATGAAAACCCTTCTCAAAAATATTATGACAACGAACAAGATGATCCATATCTACTTCATCATAAAATAATGCATTAAAGAATTCATTAGAATCACAACCAATTTTGACATCACAGTCATCTTGATTTATCAGAGAAAAATCTGAATCATTATCATCAATATTTGAACAACCATCAATACTATGAGTTTGATAAGATGAGCAACTATAGTTATGATTCACAAAAATAAAATCCTCACCGAATTCAACAAAACTTGCAAGGTTTCTTTGACCACTTTGGGACTCAACCTTTTCAAACATATATGTTGGATTAAGGATACCTTGTTGATGATACAACTGATAAGGAACATAATCTTTTGTATGAAAATGTGCTTGTGCAGGGATTATTAGTAATAACTAAGAGGGAGGGGGGGGGGGGGGGAATNTAAGAGGGAGGGGGGGGGGGGGTGAATCAGTGGCTTCAAAAACTTATCTTTAAACTTAACCAACAATCAATAAATCTTAGATTATTAAGTCCCTATAAGATGCATGCCATGAAATACTAATAATGATTTAACTGTTTGTCAATTTTCCTTTTCTAACCTTATTCTCCTTGATTAATGATAAGCAGTCTAAATATTTACCGACACTCAGTAAATATGCAGAGTATACCAATCAATCCAAAAATACATATGTGAAATGTAAAACAATAAAGTAATAAGCCTTACACACATAACATATGGATTTTAATGTGGAAACCCTATTAAGGGAAAAAACCACTGGGACCGATACCCTAAATTTTCACTCTTCTAAAGTGAGCCTTGTTAGGAGCCAACCCTATAAAAGGTTACAAACACACTGTTAGGTGTGACCTTGTTAGAGGATTTTATACATAGAGGTTTTCACTTAGTATCGGGCATCTATTTGCTACCATCCTTGAATCAACCTCCTTCTTAGACTATCAATAGGCTTTAGGAAAATCTTGCTACCATCCTTGAATCAGCCTTCTTCTTAGACTGTCAATAG